>SMLS01067904.1:0-48630 GCA_004785975.1 Popillia japonica
CAAGTTCCAATAAACTTTATTTTTTAATAATCATTTCATCATTTTTGCATGTTACCATAAACGGTACTTGTATATTATACACTTTAGTGACAAGAACTACAGTAAGTAAATAGAATTGTTGAACTCTGAAGTTTTCTTAATTACAATCGGTACCGATGGTGTCTTCGTTCGTTTCAAAAATATATTTCATTCGTTCATGATAGACCAAAAATTACTTCCATACTTTGAAATATATATTTTACAAGAATAATTTTTGAAAGTTGATGAAAATAAAATAAACGAATCAATTAAATAAAAACTTATATGTCCAGTATGCCAGAAAAAATAAATAAACGAAAAGAAACTACTAACTTGATGCTTTGTCACTAATGTAAATGACTTCTTCATTCGCAATAGGACAAACCAACATCTCAGCGCGCAACAATTTTATCCCTGTCAAACACACTAACAATGTTTACGTCTTCGAACTCTAGGCATTTTGTTACGTTTAAGACTTGTAGACGGACACACAATAGCTAGACTTTTCTATATGAGTCAGCTCTCATGAACATGAATCTCTTCGCAGAAAAGTAAGAGTTGTTTTTTCGCAAAGAAGTATCAATGCCAAAAAGTTGCCATTCTCATCATGTCATTTTGATGGCAAAAAATCAAGTTGAACAAATTACTCTTTGTGGGCGTAACACCTCTAACCTTACTAAGTCTATTTATGTATTATCTAAACTATGTTATTAGTTGATATTGAAGAACTAGCAAGTAGAACTAAGTATCTCAAGTGTTAGACATCGATCTGAACGAAACTTAATTATGTATCTGGCAAACTGACGTAGTATAAAACGTAGTTTTTCATTTAGCGGAAAAAAGTTTTACTGCACGAAATCATCTCAACCAATCCAAGTTTTGCTAAAACGAGTCTTCTTCTAGCGCTCAAGTGTTTTAAAACTTCGCATTTGATTTTTGCACGAAATATTATTTAGGCAGAAAATTTATACAACTTATATCTTTCTTATAAACAACAAAGATGAAATATTTGGGTTTCACATGTGCATCAATCCAGGACAAATTTAGGATTCTTTCTCTACATTTGAGCTACCATTACGTTCTTGCTAAAAGGAAGTTAAATCAAAAATACACATGAGCGACCATCTGGAAATACATAAGCGGATATAAAACATTCCAGGTACAAGAATGTAATTTCGCGCTTTCTGGTGTTAATAATAATAAATAAATGTATAAGAGGAAAGACGTTAAAAATATATGTTATATATAATATTGTCATTACCAAGTATATACATATACAGGGTGTTTAAAAAAGACGCGGCAATATTAAAGGGGATGACTACCCAGGTTATTTTATGCAAAAAAAGTTTCTATAAACATAGGTCCGCAAACGCTTCGTTACCGATCTACAGCGTGTTGAAGTTTAATTAAAAAGAAACAGTAAAAATTAGATTTTTCCAAAACGACTTGAGATATCATAATGAAATTTTAGGCGTGCTAATAGCTGTGGGAGACACATACGTTGAAAACAACACGAAGTTTTAGTCGTACCAATGGCGCGCGTATTGGCACATCACAGGCTATTTTTCAAGAAAAAAGGCATTCGTATAGCGATTCATGATAAGGAACTTCAACAAATTCGACACATACAAAATTATTAATCACGAGACTCATTCAATATGTCAGTGAATAAAACAGGACTGTTAAAAAATATTTTTGTACGCATGATAAATGGATATGCACTAAAATGTTTTTTTTTTACTAAAAAACGGTACGTCGTACGATAAAAAGTTCAGAGAGCTTTTTTCTTCACACTTGAACAAAGAATAAAAATATATTTTTATTTTTATATAAATCAGCGGCGTCCTATTTTTTTCTTGAAAAATAGCGTTTTGGAAAAATCTAATTTTTACTGTTTTTTTTTAATTAAACTTCAACACGCTGTAGATCGGTAACGAAGCGTTTGCGGACCTATGTTTATAGAAACTTTTTTGTATAAAATGACCTGGGAAATCACCCTCTTTAATATTGCCGCATCTTTTTTAAACACCTTGTATATATTATATACACATGTATATAATCCAGGAATGTTTTATTTGTAATGGTTAAGATAATAAAAAAGTCTTTAGCCTAAATATAAATTTCAGCAAAACCGGTAAACTCTTCACAATACCTGTTTTATATTACATAGATATCTTTCGTATATACATATATCGGCATGTAACACTTGGAAGAGTCACTTTGTAAGTTAAATTTATTGCCCTTGAAGTTTAAACCAAAAGATGAAGTAGTAAATAAGCAATTTATGGAAGGGTGCGAAAACTGAATAGTAATACGTGTCATATGTCATTATATTATTTAACACTCCATACTAAAAGCACAATCAATAGTGACCTATCCCGTATTTGTAATAAAACAGATTTGACTTTTTACAAAATAATTCCCTAACTACTAACACTAATTTTTGGTCCAACGTTAAAAGTATACGTGTATGATACACGTTAAGATGTTGGTATGAAGTTTCATCCGATTTATATGTCTACGTGTGGGTCCACACGCATTCACTTGTATAAAGGGAAATGTACTGATTGGCTATTTTTCATTTTGTTTTCATTTTACTAGCCACTACTTTAGTATTATTAAATAATCATTTTGCGGATATATTAGATTTGCCACTTATTCGGTACCTAACTATACATATAGTGGACACGTAGCATTTAATTTCGCCTGCAATAAGATGCTTATTTTAGTTTTGTTTGTAATAACAATAATACGAGGGATATTACTGGTGGACTGGAGAACATGTTTCCTGGGAATTTTAGTATTGAAATTGGCACTGCCGGTCATCCTCCACAATTAAACAGGTTGACTGTGAATTACTAGGGTTAGGGTAGTCTAAAGTTACTGCAAAAGTCTTATTAGCCATTCAGACTTTTTGCAGCATAGGTATGCACAATATCTAAGATTTAACTGTGGCTAGGTATGACCCTCACAGAAACACTTACCTGCACTAAGTTGGCTGTATTTTTTTTTCTTTCATATATGTATATATCAGCTATCTATTTGATTTATGTCCAAAATTTTCTATGTTTTAGTAGAGGCTAAATATGGTAATATTAATGAATGTATTTCTATGCATACGTTTTATATTTCTATCGAAACAAAGATGTATCAAACTGTTTCAATAGGAAATGATTAAATAATATATTTAAAGGATTAAGAAAGAATGTAGATTTTAGCTTTCCAACATAAAATGTAATAAACTCCCGAATTAATCATTGTCGAAAATTACTTAACTATTTTGCTTGTGAAATATTTCCAATTATATGTACAATTTTATGGGTCTGCAAAATTGTACCATGTTTCTCTGAACTAGTAGTGATCCAAAATAGGTTTACTATTCATCCATAGCTAAATAATTCACATTAACAAAAGTTTATCAAATGGAATGTAAAACATCACCGGGTACGAAGAAGATTGAAAAGGGAATTAATATATTTCAGCAACATAAGATGAAAATAGAATACAAAAATTATACGGCAAACAGAACGAGGAAAAATAGCAGTAGCACTAATAAATAAAATAAAAATGAAAGAATCAAAGACGCCGGGCGAGAAGGCTAGACTCATCTCTCTTACAAGAAGCTTTTGCAGGAGAAAGAAAGCGTTAACCAAGAAAGTAGGATAATGCTATGTGGAAATTAGGCTGCAGGTGTTATTACGAGAAAAATGTAAGAACTCAATATTTGAGTATAGCAACATCACAATACCAATTTATTTTATTTAAATACGTTCTATGTTGGTTGAGAAACGCTAAAATGTATTTGATTAATGGGATATGAATTCGTTAGCAGCATGTCTGTGGCGTACTTATTTATTTCCTAAAACATATAGTACAGAGTAGATAAAACTGAAACCCTGTAACAGTAGGCAGAGGTCTTCTTTTCAGTAGCATACGAAGGATATGAATTACCATTTATTACCATTACTTCGCCTGTATAAATTGTTTTTCTTTTCAACAACAAAGTCCGTTTATTATCATTATTATTATACTTTTTATTAAGTAGATAAGATACGATAAAGTCCACAGAATTGTTCAACATTTTTTCATAAAATTAACCATTAACTCATTAGCTATTTAGTGGATTTGTTACATTCGCAGCAGCGGATTTGACAAGAAATTGTTTTAATCTTCTTGACTTATCAGAAAATCCTACTTCCCTCAGCAGCCACTGAGTATTACAGAAATGTTTGAACCTTCAAACTCGAAAGAACAATCTGCTTTCGTTTGTAAAATGTCCACACAACATCATTGTGGTTTTCTATCAATTATACGAACGATGCTACAATGTTACAAAACGGTAATATCGTCATTCACGGATTTATGTACGTTTATTTTTATAAAGGATAGAGTGGTTCACATAATAGGAGGAACAGACACAAATCTATAGTCACCATTTCAACAAAGTAATACTTAACATATTAGTAATAAAAGAATTTTATTGGAAGGGAATGTTAAATTCCTAGGTTACTAATTATGGCAATTCTGCCACTCACTTTAGGCAGCATAGTAAATTCACATTACCACGTTTTTTGTAAAATTATTTTTTACGAAGCCGAAGACAATTAAAAAGCGAATAGTATATGTGTAGTACGTGAGAATTTCTTACCAACAGAGTAACCAGGTCCAACAGTAAGGTAAGCGTGACCGGTCAATGTAGCAACTGTAAAGAGATGCGGGTTGATGGCATCCAAGGCGAGTTCTTTCATCTGTAACGATAAATTTGTTTTCACTGTAGGCAACACAAAAAGCACTTTGACTACAATTTTCTTAAGTTTCTTAGTAGTATTTATTCGGCAAAACTTTAAACACTTATTCACTTGTGTGAATTAAATGTACATATATTCGTTTCAATGAATATCTTACATAAAATATTTATTTTAGCGATGTATAATCAACTGTTAGATTACTGTTCCACAAAACTGTTAGTTCTAAGTGTATTCATAGTTAAATGTTTCTATAAATATGTTATTATACTAGCTATAGTTTCTTATTTAAGAATTTTAAATGAAATAGCTGTAAATTTATTTTAGAACTCATCAGTCGTAATTCCAAAGCAACACTACTACTACTAAATGATGCGGTGCATATGATGAAACTCTTATTATTAGCGTAGTATACATTATTCTACATATTTTTGTATTATTTACTACATAATTATATGCTCAGTTTTATCATACTTGCATAAATATGTCTTGACAAGCCTTCAAATGTGTCATTTAGTAATATTAGCTACACGTTCCCCTTAGTATACTAATGTAGTGTATTAGATATTCTAGTCTATTGAAACCGTTGCGTTCCCAGAAATTGTGACGATGGAAGTGATTTATAATGTATAACGTAGTAAAGTATATTACAAGTATTTCTGGTGTTGCGAACTCAAACAGTAAGAAAGTAATTTAACACAATATATTAAAAATACGTTATCAACTTTCGCAAAAAGAATCATCAAAACCAAAACTATTTGAGGGATTAAGGCAGATTATCTGCATTACAATTATTGCACTTATCACATGGAATAATTCTAATAAAGTTGTGAGAGATATTGTTACTATATTAATATCATTTTTATCTCCTTGAGTTTTTGTGCTCATTTTCTAGAGAATATGGAAGTTGACATGCGAAAGTAGACCGTTATTGTCGGAAAGAATCGATTCTATATTGCAATTGATCGAATTTCCTTTCTCCTCTTTAGCTGGTTCAGATGATTTGTCTGTTACCTCAGGCACCTCTAAGTAATTACTTTCATCACTTGACCGTGTTTTGATTATGTTCAAGACCACAACTTAGTTAACCGTCCTATATTCAACACTGTAATAATAGGTAGAATTCCGGTTTATTATTTTGATATACTCGTATAGTTGAAAGATGAATGTCGTTCTGTGTATAGTGCTGAGCAGTACATATATCAGTTGATGTACCAGGCATTGGGATGCTGAGCTCAGATATTATAACTTCCAGGACGGTTTGGGACTGTTTAGACGAACTAAATTAGCTAGGTTAGAGGGACCAGGAAACTATACTGTGGGAGGAAAGGAGTGAAGGGAAAAGAGACAACAGATAATCTCACTAAGAAGGGTGCCGGAATACCTTTTGCGAGTGTCAGAACCTTTTAGCGGGGTTAATATTGGAGAACCTCTAAAGGGAAGCAGAATAGAATCCAAATACTCAGAGAATCTCCAGTATATGTGGAAAGCTGGAACTCTTCTTTAGAATGCATCAACTTTGGCAAAAATAATATTCATATATTGATAGTATTTACAATAACAAAGGAAGCCGAATGTAGATTTTATGGAGAAGACAATGACACACCTATCCAACTACTCTCAAACTGCTCTACACTGTGCAACTTGCACCTAGGAGCATTGAAACATTGAAGAGAAAAATGTAGGTCATTTTTTCTGATACCTTCCAACATTTTGCACTTAAGTAATACTTACATCAACTACTGATTTAGTGTCCAAAGAGAGATTTTAAGTATTCTCTAGCTTTCTTTTTCAAAAATTCTGCAATACGACACTTTTGTAGCGCTTCCTTGGCGATGCACAAAAAATAAACTTTTGAACCGCAAGAAAACGAAGACTTGATAGGTCTATTAATTGCAACACCAATCTTCTACATTTTTAGTACAGCATAACACAAATCACACAATTATTCACTCAGATTGATTTTACGTGTCCAAACTTATAATGTTTTTTGGTATAAGAGATAGAAGAAAGTATAATAATCGAAAATACTCTAGATCTAATTATTAACTACGTTACATAATCAAAAATACAAGTTACACAAAAACAAAAGAGCAGCACATTTTTTTAAATACAACAGTTTTTTTTGTAAATATTCTTAAAGAGCTTGAAATTCTCTCATTATCTTGAAAGCCGCAGCCACCATAGTGTTTTTAAATTTAATTTTTGTCAAACGTTACCATTTATTAGCAACCTTAGAAAACAAATACAAAACTGTAACAGAAACTACAGCCCTACACCACTAAGTACATATTAGGGTAGACAGTTTCAAATTTGTACGTGTTCAAACTGTCCCCCATTATTTCGAACACATACTCGATCTCTTCTTACAATTAGTAAATTACTACGTGCTTTTCGCAACATATAAGGACTTACTTGACGGCAGGCTTCAGTGATTTGATTTTTGAGATTGTTAAGGTTTTCTGGAACTGTTAAATAAAGGTTTTGTTTAAGGTATCCCCAAACGAAAAAGTCCAACATAGAAAGATCAGGTGATCTGGGTGGCTAAGATACTGGAGCACTATTTGCTATCAGCCAGCTTTTTTTTACTGTACATATTTTACTAACAATGACACGGTCAACACCTGGAAACCTTTATAATAGAGACTCGGATCTTGGAAGCCTTCGATATCATATGCCAAGATTAGGTAATTTTGTTGTAAGTCGACCCATTAACAACAAAAAAAAAGATCTTTAAAAAAATATCGGTGATCTATGTATATTTCATATAATTGATATTCATTATCAGAAATTATTTAAAATATTCAGGTACTGGGTTAAAAATTAAGATGTTTTATTAAGAGAACAACTTTATGGCAGCTACTAAATTATACCACCAATTATACTACAACCATATTTTCTCTGAAATATAAGTTATTTTACGGTTTCATTCAAGTTTACAAATATCTATGTATTCTGCCAAGAAGCCCAGCAAAAATTTCATATTACCCGGTTTGGCTGTATTCTTGTAACCCTACTCAAAAATGTTCTCTAACGCTACACTAACACTGACATTAACATTTACACTATTAGCACTAGATACGTATTTCAACAACTAAGTTGCCATCTTCAGTGTAGTTTTACTTGTAAGGGGGCAAGTTAGTGGCTGAAATACGTATCTAGTACTAATAGTATTAGTGTTAGTGCCAGTGTCGGAGAATACTTTTCAGTGATTAATCTAGAAGCCACAGTTCCAGTTCATGTATTCTTGTAGATTAAGATGTATGGTTATTCAGTTTTTAAAGATTAAAGAATTATTAATAAAAGAAAATCTATTGAAAAATTGAGAACTTTACTAGATTGACTAATATCCAAAAAGAAGTATGGCATTAACACCAAATATAATTCAGTTCCAACTTCATAGTGGCGTAGGATTTCTTATTTCTTAGTTGTTGTCTCAATCCACATTTAAAAAATTTGGCAAACGGTTGAATTAAGAAATATGTCAGATAATATCTAGGTTTTCAAAAATTAACTATGTACCTATACATACATTGCACCATTTATTACAGCCACGTCTGGGACATGAAGCGTGTATGAGTAATATCGCGTTGAATGATTAGCATACAGTAGCACGAGGAATTATATTACGTGCATATTTACGTATTGTATTGATGTTGTTAACCTTGCATTTGATGATCTAGTAAACTTATCGTGGAATGTGATAATATCGATTTGAAAACTGGCGTAATGTTAATGACTTATTTTTCAATAGAACCAGGTTTTCCTTGTGTAATTATGGGACGCTGTGGGGCGTAAGTATTTGATAATTGGCATATTACATTACTTCAGTCATAACTTAATATTCTGAAGGTGTGTTTATGTATACATTTTTATAAATAATTTTGAAATTCATTTCATAGAGTTAACCAAGGCAGTAAAATGTGTAAACTAATTAATTAATCCAACTAAACAGTCAGTTCAGATTCAGTCAAGTTTAACGGGTATGCTACAAGATTCTGCTAAAATAACACTGTCCAATTATTTCATGTCGATCTATTAATTAAGAATAAATTATACTTCGATTTAACTCACTTATTTAATCGAAAAACTAAAACTGCAAAACATTTAAAAAGCTTCTGAATTAACATAAATATTATGAATATTAAATAAATTCATTATCAACAGTAGTAATACATATATAATGTGTGTACTTGCAAAGAAAACTGTTTTTATTATCTTTTGTCAACGCTAAAATATTAGCATAAATTTTTAGAAGCAATTATTGTATTAGCAAAAATACTAGTTTCTTCGATTTTCCAAAAACATGCTTTCCATCGATTAATCAATGAAAAAGAAGCGGATTGCAGCATTGGGAACTCGAAAGACAGTTGCAGTAGGGATCAACATCCCTCTAACAAAATGTACCTTTCCAATACTGGAATCGCTTTTTAGAAATTGCCATAAGAAGACAAGACAATCATCAAGAATACCAAGCGATAAGCGATACCTCTTATACTTTGGACATAGGGATTGCATGCTTCTCCACATCAAGAATAAATTGTTAATCATTGATTCGAATCACTAGTCAACTGTGCAGACGGTAATCGCATCGAATATATGGATGTGGGATATACATACATATGTATGTGTTAAGATAATGTACAGATGGATACAATTACTAAATGATACTAAAATAAAAAAAGCTGAACTTCTTACTACTATTTAGTTCGTAATATTTGTATTTTGTGCTAATAATATCTGTAAAGATATCGTTAATTTTTTTAAATTCTTCAATCAAGCGAGTAATTTGATATCGCTGTATGTATTCATCTTTAGATTGTCTAAAAACGGCAAAATAATGTTTAGATCATTAAAAAAATAAGTACAGGATTTAGATATCGGCAATTACTATTTCAATAACATTGATAACTCACTGATTGCTGCAACAAGTGATTGATTAATTTTTCGAAACTTTATTACTAGGTAGGTACGTATATTTAATAAATTAAGCTGTTAACTTATACTAGCGCAAACTTAGTACCGTTAAATGCACCCTGTATTTGTGTTTAAAACATATACCTGCATGGTGTATAACCGATGGTTAAAATATAAGTAGTATAGTTATGTTGTTTAAATTGTGGCTATGTCACGAGTAGATTCGTATGTACAAAAATCATCGAAATATAGTAATACGATTAATGGGCATCAGCTTTGAAATAACAATAATGATAACGCAATATATTTTGCAGAATATTTACAAATAGTATTAGAATTCAACTTACTCTGCAAAGCACATCAGCCATAACCATTCTACCTTCAGCGTCAGTGTTTCCAATCCTCACCAAAGCTCCAGATCGTGCTTTGATAAGTTCATCAGCTACATAGCAATTTGAACCAATACTATTGCGGACCATACTCATACCTGCAACTACTCGTACGTGCTCAGGTTTCAACAGATCCACAATGTGCATAAATCCAGCTACAGCAGCTGCTCCGCATTTATCTCTCGACATTCCAGCCATAATGCCGCCAGCTTTAACGTCCGCTCCACCAGTGTCGTAAGTTACACCTTTGCCGACAAGAAATATTGTTTCTTGTACAGTAGACGGATCAGGTGGATTGTATTCAAGGTAGATGATCCGTCCGCGATGTCTTTCAACAACGCTAGCAGCACGGTTCACAGCCTCAAAGAGAGGGTATTCCTTTGTAAGTACATTTATATCAGATATCACATCCACTTTAACAGAAGAATTTGAAAGTATGTTTTGGACGTATTCTTGGACTTTTGGTGGCGCCATCCTTTCTGGATCCCCCCATCCTATATCCCTAGCAACACAAAGACCTCTATCTAATATAAGTGCTTGCTGCACCAACGACGAAGTCTTATCTTTGTTGGATGTATATATTCCTAATTTTTCTATGGTCGGCAAATTTTCCGGAGCAAGTTCCCGTACTTGAATTGGCTGAAACAAAAAGAACATATTTAGAAGGTAAAATAATTTAGAAGTAGGTTCCGTTTTACGGTGATCAAACTTGGCATCATTTTTATGTATGATGTATGTTGTTGTGTATTAACGTGATTTTTTGTAATATAAAAGAATTTTATGCATTTTCGCATTAGGGACTAAACGATAACATTTGATCGAATGCGCTAATTTGATTTAATGTCGTACCAGTGTAGTGCGCTGCTTAAGGAACAGAAAACCACAAACAAGGTCGTAAATAGGTAACAATGTGGGGCTGTCCAGTTTTACAATAATACTGTAACCTCTTTTAAATACTCATGGATAATTCTAACAGTCCATGTAACGATTGTTTGTCTGTTCTAATTTTGGAGCGTTCGTCCGACATAAAAGTTATGATCATGTTTGAATGTTTATTAGGAACATGTTCAGCATCTAGTATTACGAAAAGAACGCACAAAAGATTAACGTGATTTGTTTACATATGGTACTGATATAACGCGGGCACAAAAGTGGGGTTATGTTCGGTTTGAACATACTGAAGGAAAAAACCGCTTGTTTTACAGGGGGAATGGGATTACCGATCATGATCACAAATCTTGTTGTAATGAGGAAGAATCACAACTTCAAACTTTTTAAACTGAACATGATTCTTCCGAACAAAACCGGTTTTGGTCACTGATCAGTGAAAAAAAGGGACTTAAATGTTCGAATTAATCGTTCAATAACTATTATGTAATTAAATTGTTTTACAATCTAAATACTTTATGAAAAAGTCACTAACCATTACTAAGTAAACTATTACTTATGGAGTGTAAACTTTCATTCTAGATTTTGTATATTGCTAATACCGGTAAACGATACGGCAACATTTAAGAAAAGTTGCAGTAAAATTCAGTGCAATAAGCCAAGCTAGGTATTGTACATCGTCTAATCATATTCTGTAAGTTCGCATACACTTATACGATTCTTAGGTATGTGGTATTAGAAGTCTTCTAATGGATTCTAGATAAAATGATTATACCCTAAAGCCTTTTAAAACTCGTGGCAATGTAAGCATTTCGCTATATTGAATTAAAGGTCACATATGTACATAACAGTAAAATATTTTTAAATAACACTGCAACAATTTGAAAAAGTCAATATTACTCAGTGATCAACAACTATATAATCGGCTGTCGACTAAACCAACTTGATTTAGTTTAGTAGAATTATAAAAAGCATTATACATATATATGTACATATATATGTGCTTTAGTTTAGCAGCTGTTTCTATGAGGAAATTATAATTGTATAAATCCTTGCATTGTACGATACAATTAGTTATCATGATCGAATTAATTATTAATCTAGATATGTACAGTATCGAGTTGATTTGGTTTTGCTTTATGCGGAACGTAGGTTTCAGTTTACGACATGCGACAATATTTACAAGTTATAGACTAAGTTGTAAGTTCTAACTATTAATACTATTACTTAATGTGTAATAATGTATTCAGATTATGTAATAAACAATATTAAAGACAGCAGACTAATCGTGAGTAATGAGTTATTAGATATGCGTTCTAATGATTACATTATGTATGTAGTTTTACTTGCAAAAGTAATATTTTCATGTAAGATAAAAGAAACGCCAGGTACAACAAGTCGGCTACCCATTTTTCGAAAAGTATGTTTTGAAGAATACCGTACCCTTACAATAATAATCAGCTCTTTTACGCAAAGGTTAGCAAATCTGCTAAACTGTTTAGCACAATTCAACTGGTTTTTCGGATAATTCCATCAGCGAAATGTTAAAACTATAATAGGAGTACTGCCCTGTAATATAAAGCTAGAGCAAACCACGTTGTCTCATGAAATCACATAAACAAGTTCGACTGTGTTTCTTTGGTTATATCATTTTTGTTGCTACATTACTATTAACACTATTTTCTTTTCAAACATTTATGTACTAATGAAAATTATCAGAACAGTACAATGTTTTCCACATTAAATATTTCAGTACAGAAGTTCCATTAAGTAAACAAATGCGTAGCTTTAAAATGGAGTTCCTTTGTTTAAATATGCACTGCAAAACCATTCGTTTACAAAACATGCATTAGATTCTGAAATATTCGCATTTAATCGTTAATACGGCCGACCATTAAAGTTAAGATAACTAGTAAATTATTGAAAATATGAATAAAAATGATAGTAATTAAAACGAAACAAAAAATTGAATGTTACAACTAAAAATATATACAAATAATAAAAAGATCAAAAATTAAACAAAACATTCATAGTACAAAACGATACTATATCTTTGCTCCTCGAAACATCCTCCTTTAGGGCGCAATACTCTCTGGACCACTCGCGGCATGTATTCTGTCTATTTGGTTGAAGAGTCACCGACAGTGTTGTGCCACTCAGTTTGAAGAAGCTCCTATAGATGTTTTTCTGAAGTTGGACAAATCTTCCGAATACGTCTGTCAAGCTCAGCTCACAGTAGTTCGATGGCGTCCAAATCCGGAGTCTGTGGTTGTCACGGCATTATTTGCAAACCGTTTGTTTCCTTATGAGACGTTAAATACTCTTTGCAAGTTCGTGCTGTAAGTTTGGTGTCGTTATGATGCGCAAATACAAAGTTGTGACTTATCAAATGCAATCCAGATGTCACAACGTTTTTCTCCAATATTTGTCTATAATTTTCTTTGCGCCTAATACCATCAATTTTTACAAGCGGTTCCTGCATCGCTGAAACAACGGCAAACCAACACAAAATCACAACCGTGTTTAGCTATGTGAACGACACAATCGCGAAATATTTTTTCCGCTCTCGTGCGTCTTACAAACAATCTATGCTTCTGTCCAAAAACTTCGAATTTGGTTTCGTTGGTTCAAAGGACATTTTGCAAATCTTTTACCGTCCAATTTATACATTCCTTAGCCACTGTCGACGTTCATGCCGATTTCGTCGACGTAACACAGGTTTTTTTACCACAACGTGACCGTAAAGATCGGCTTCTCTTAAATGACTTTTTGTAGTAGATCGGAGAAATCTGTTGCTCGCGTACCACTTTTTTTGCTGCGATTTCGGACACTGACATCGTCGGTTTCGTTTGCTTAGCACTTTAAGACGTCGCTCATCAGCAGGTGTCTTCACTTTTGATCGACCAGGGCGACTACGATTTTCTAAAGCACCGATGGTTTAGTAGTGAGGAATAATATAGTGTACACTTGATTTGCTCATTAGTAATTTTTTTGCATTTCAAATACAAAATATCTTTCTATACATACATATGTCCAATGTGAGAATAGCTGATCGCTTTGCCAGAGTTATCGGTTTTTCTTTCGGCATTTTTTAAATAATATGTTCACAAACACACTAGCTGAATCTCCGTGTGGCCAATGGAAGATTATCAAACTGATTTACAGCAAATATGATAAAAACTTCTTCCTAATATAATAGCAAACACAGCCCCCTAGACTTGTTCCCTTTATTGTAAACGTGCTAATCTGTCATTCATTAAATATCGTTTCTTTCTGATTTTATTATATGCTATTGCCATAAATTGAAATTTGTTTCTATTTCATTTATTAGAATGTGAACTTTTATCATAAATACTTAAACATTCGCTGGCATTTGTTGTATAATCTTTTTAAAATAATACTTATAGCATTGGATAGCAAAAACATTCGGATTTGTTAAATTTTACTAGCTGTCCTAATGGAAACGACAATCTCATTATAAATTTTCCTGTTCTTACTAAGAACCATGCACTTGTTAAATGTGCAATTATTAAATCTTGTATCGTGTAGCAAATATGTATTAGTTGTTGTCTTGGTTACTATCTACTGAATTATCTGTAGAATTTAATTAGAACATCTTGTACTTCTTTAGAAACGATTTTCTTAACTTAATAAACTACGCTGATTATGTATAGATACAATATCTAATACAATAAAAACCTACACAACATCCGTGAATATTGAAAGGTTACTGAGACTTCAACACTTCTTGTAAAAATATGTAATACTATTTCGTCGAAGAACTATTGTTGTAGCCAATACTCACTGTTGCTGCTGATTGTCCAGCATGAAACGTCTAAAAAAATCAGAAATAAAAGAACAACCACGAGTATATAAATGAAACGCTTAATAGCAACGAATTAAGTATATAATTACAGCTAACTAGACTTAACGACACGCACTAGCGTTCTGACTTTATTACCATTACGTACCTTTAAAGTTTTACTTTTAAGGTAATAAAACTAAAGGGGGCTCGTGTGGATTATGTAAACATACAATTTAAACGACTGAAAACATATCTTTCGACCATGAAATAATAATGTGGTAAAGATTTCAACATCTAGTATCGTCAAATTTTCCGATTTAATACGAACTCTTGGATTAATATTAAGTCGATCCAATAATGGTCATGTTTACACGAAAAAATTGTTACACTGATTAAACATGTGTTTGTATATGTTTGGAGGTTTCATAAAATAGTTACAATTGCAAACACATTAATTTGTTTGATTTTCCTTATTAATAAGCAACTAATGATTTGTTTCTTATTAATCATAAAAGTGGAAATTATTGAATATATTGTTTTTTAGTATGCATGCATCATAAACCAATCAAAACACACCCATAAGCGTGCATAATCGGGCTTTTATCGCACGCCGTGCGTATAAAGGTTGCTTGGTAACAGCCAATCCCAAGCGTTTAATAGTACAGTGAAATGTCGGGAAATGTCAAACGACATATACGTCCATGTCACTCGATAATATGTATTGGAATTGATTATTGATTTGAATTATTATTTGGACTTTGCAGGTATTAAACTTAATTCAGCTTCAGCAGCTAGTTTTTGAATTTCTGTCAACATTATTAATACAACAATGATGTTTAATAATTAAGTGAAATGTCAAATGACATAATATAGAGACACATATCACTCGATAAAATGTATTGAAATTATTGATTTGATTTCTTCTTGTTGAAATTATTGTTGCATTTATACTAAAAAATATGGTATGACACAGTGCATAATTAGCTTTTAAAGCACTCGTAACGTTAAAGCCACTCCGCTTCGCGTCGTGGCTTTAAACTCGTTACTCGTGCTTTAAAAGCTTGATTATGCACTAGTGTCATAATATACCATTTGTGTAACTGGCCACATCACACATATGTGCATAGTGGTACTGAAATATATAATAGAATTAACTGAACAATAATATAGTTTCACATAGCTACGTATACGTATGAGTAATTGCGGCTGAGATAGAGATTTTGCTGTGGAAAAAATTAAGGCTACACCTATATTGTGACAATGAAAACGTTCTAAAGACTTAATTATTCAAATAATTTTCGCATATAACAGTACAAATGAAGGGGATTGTGTATACTTGAACATTAAAATACCCACACACATTCCGATATGTATTAGAAATAGGACTATATTTACAAGGACTACTATTGTACCTACCTAATAATCGATTTCATGTGACACTTAAAAGGGATCTGAATCATTCCCAATTCCGTTGGAGTAAATTACAACATTGCATGATGAAGAAGATGCACTTCAACGTCATTGAAGCAATTCCAATTATTCTGTTCGATTATATACGCTAGGGTAAATGTCAAGAAAAATGATTATTGTGATTGACAATTGTTATGTGGCGTATAGCAGTCGTAAAACACATGGAAATATAACTGTAAACATTCCATAGGAAGCACGTAACGAGTGAGGTAACCTCTACCATCGTGCGTAATATATTATGAAATAGTTTATATAATAATTACTTTGTCTTTTATGCATCTATTGGTTTTATACGTCCATATTCTATCTTATTATTACTGGTCAATGCATTGATTTCCTAGTTTTTTTCAAATATTTCTCATTACTGTTACTATATTTAAACGTCGCTAATTTATATCAAGGTCGAAAATGATTAGATTTACAATTTATTGACACGTTGCATTATATTTATATTCATTTGTTTGCACTTTAATACATACATATATGCGCTATGCATGCCTACAGCGATAGTCAAAAGTATGTAGAATATTAATTATAATTTTACTCAGCACCTCTATCCGAAGTTGCAATTTTAACGTATGTGTGTTGAAGGATCAGATATTTTTCTAAACGAAATGAACTGGAGAAGTACATTCGCATATTACGTATGTACCTTCATTACATCCAAAACTACTGCTAAGCGATTAAATGAACAAGTTCTTTTCATAGGCAGATTCGGAATGTAGTAAGTACGTATTAAGTATTGAAAATATTTGCTATGGAATTAGGTACTATTGATTAAAAGTATATTTAAGAATTTAATTTGTTATTGGATTACTACTAGATAGTTATACTAATTCTATTACTACTATTAACAAAATGTAATAATAATAATAAGCTTATTGCCCTACAAACATTGACATTGCAGCAGGATACATACATACATACATATAAACATACCATGAAGATTACATATTTTTACAATAAACATATGTAGAAAATGTTCAGTAACTATACATCCGGGAGGTACAGGGTGTTAGGTAAACATGCGGCGAAAATACAAGGAATTATTCCTTTGCCTATTCTAAGAATATTTTGTCCTATTATGATTTTTGAAAAACCCCTTTGTTTCAAATATACAGGGCGAACTAAATTTGCGACACAAACAACGTTTTATGATCAGAAAGTAGAAGTAAGTACAAGTTCCTTAATCTACAATAAATGTTCGAAATGACTTCCTCTAACCTAGGCTGAGAGCGCACGAGAGGTTTTTTCATCGTTTAACCGCCGCGATTATTAACCGCTTCGATAGAACACATTATATCAAATGAATGTAAGCACATGGTGTGCTAGTATCACCACGACGATAAAATTATCGCGCAAGTTCTATTTTCAAAGCGGCGCGATGAACGCGTTTGCTTATGAAACGAATAGAGACATATGTGTCTGCGCGCATGAACGACACAACGACCGCACGTTCATCATAATCAGCTATTGACAAATATTGTATGTGAGGTTATGTTAGTTAGCATCTTTGTTCTTTTGTTTCGATTACGTAACAGTACCTAAGGCACATATTGCAACTTTTTTTGCAAATTTCATTTCGCTGGTTTACAAATATAGAGGTTATGTTTACAGGTGACGGTTGACTGTAACGTGTATTTTACGTTAGTGCGCGTACTCAAATTTACTAGCGCGGTTATTTATCGCCACGGTAAGTAATCGCGCGGTATAAAAATCTCCCGTGCGCTCTTAGCCTAAATATAAGCATTCAATCGTCTCGTCATTTACTGCCGAACACAATTGAGTTACACACAGCAGATATTCGATTTCGTAAATGTATCGTCATATTTGATAGTTGTCGAAATTATTAATGTAAATAAAAGTGTGGTGTACGTCAGGAAGTCATTTTAACATTTATTGTAGATTGAGCAACTTTACATGTACTTTGTTCGCCCTGTATCTTCGAAATAAAGAGGTTTTTCATAAAATTATCACAGGACAAAGTATCCTTAGAATAGGCCAAAGATTAGCCCCCTTGAATTTTTGTCGCACACCCTGTATATGGTAAAGTTTATTTAAGTTACTTATTACTTCATTAGTAACCAGGAAAGTGTTTCACCATTTTGATATTTCGTTCATTTTACTTGTCTTATGTTACTGATACTTTTTTCCACTTCTAGGTCAACTATAACCTTTTAGTCTGATTAAAGATCAATTTTATGCAGAACTTTGCTTAAATTCTACATATTTTCAATTCAACGACAAAATATACAAATAAATTTTTGGAAGTGCAATGGGTTCTCTATTATCTGCTGTAATAGCAAATTTAGTAATGGATGATCTTGAGCAAAAGTCATTAAATAAACTTATTTGTCATGTTGAATTTTACAAGCGGTATGTAGATGATTGTATATGTAGCATACCGTTAGGTAAAATTGATCATGTTCTACACACATTCAATTCCTATCATGATAGATTAAAATTAACTATTGAAAAAGAAAATCAAAATTCTATACATTTTTAAACGGGGTAATACATAATATCACGAACACAGAAACAAATTGGTACATAAAAGACACTAGTAGCAACAGACACTTAAACTACTTTTCAAACACTTCGGTAAATTCAAAAAAAGCGTAATTAATAATTAAGTTGATAAGGCTATTAAATTAGCAGATCCTGATTTTAGGAAAGAGAATTTAAGCAAAGTTAGTTAAATTTTAGACAAAAATAGTTATCCCAAAAAATTAATAAAAATCGAATACATAAAATATACAACACAGGCAATAAACAAAATAGTAAAATATATCCAACCAATTCCATACATAAACGACTTAAGTGACAAAATTTAATACGAATTTAAGAACAGATATTGAAAATTTAAGTTATAATAATTTAATCACTTAATCACGCCTGAATTTTATCAAATTGAGCTCTTGACTAGGTATCTTTGCCCTGTTTTTCCCTAGTCTTTGAACAGAATTGTCAGAGCTTGATAAAAAATACAGTGATCTAAGGATTTTTTTATTATAAAGTTACATTTAAAAGAATATCTTAAATTGTCCACGATATTGTAAACATAATGCTATATATCACTGAATTTCTTTGTCTGTAGATCATTTTGTTGATAAGCATGGTTGTTGTTTATAAATTGACAGGAATTAAGTGTCAATTTTATTCCACTGAAGAAGTTGTGTAACGATAACCTAATAAAATTGTAAAGATTCTGGAATAAATTGGTCTTTAATAGAATTATAAGTGTTATAATTGACCTAGAAGTGGAAAAAGTATCAGCAACATAAGATAAGTGCATAAAGGTCATAAAAATATATATACTAAGTTCATTTTACTATTTTATTTTTTCAAGAAATTTGTTGTATTGACGAAATTCGTCAAAACTCTGGACTCATATAGAAGAAAATTTCAAAACAATAAATTTACCCAAAGAAGCATATTTGCTGGATAAAAAAGTATTTAAAAAAGTTTGTCTGTTAATTTACCAAGAAAGCGTTGCCGTTGACTAGAATATTTTATGACATTATAGGAAAATTTTGCCGAAAGTTCCAGCCAATCAAAACTTTGTGGAAATAAATTTGATTCTGTAAATAATAATTATTTATTATTATATGTATTATTACACCTACTAAAAAGTATTACTTTACTTTACACCATTTTTTACGGTGAACCACACAGGTAAAGTTGGGGAAATGCAATTAGTTATCTTTAAAATAAGTTTGGACCAAGAGTGCCCTAAGATGTTTTCATTTCAGATATTGTAGAATGAGTTATTCTATCTAAAATAGAAGGGCGTGTGTGAAGAGAGTAGATGCGTGAACTATCCATGACTCACAAGACAAAGACTGTTTCAATAAGAATGCCTGTGTTAGCGTTTGGAAGATTTCAAGTTGCTCTCTTTGGAAACATCTGTGTATACAAACTTTAGTTTAATATATTCTTAGTTTAATATTCCTATTAAATATATTGCTAACAGCATTTTTTGCGCTATTCACTAGCTAGTTTAAACAGTCAAGATCTGCTTAATTACAGAAGTTGTAAGAATAATGTTATTGCAAAAGGAATGAATTCGTTTAGTTATGATAATGCACACACTCTTCTGAATGTCGTCAATCACAACGGAAATACACAATAGTATCATTGTTTATATTTTATTCACACTTAAAATGTTTACTGGTAGAAAGTACTTGCAGCTAGTAAACCTCAAGATTAAACTCAACATTTATTTGTTGTATTTTCCGTTATCTCTAAGTGCGACGTTACGGAAGTCTGGCCGAAAGAGAAACTTTTAAAACATATTAAATTAAAGCAATTCGATTATAGTCTCAAATTATAATTCATCTATCTATACAATTAACCAGATTTCTTCTGAAAAAATTACAAATGGATATGAGAGAAAAAATTCCTAAACGCGATTTCGAACGATTAATTTGCGTAAAACAATTATTGTTAAACATGCTACTAAAATTAATAACATTGAACAAAATGGCTGCTGTTGTAACGCGTACTGTCATTAATTATTCTGTATTAGGATATTCATCAATATACGCAACAGATAAATAGTAGATTTTTTTTTATATTAAAGCCTACACTGCAACTGGTACACTTCGAGGTATAGACGAATCATAAGAATGTATGTATGTGTGTAAAATATAGGCAAAAAATAGGCTCCAAGAAATCAAATATGTATATACGATCCAGTAGCCGCATTTAAATGTCATCATTGAAGTGGTAATCAACAAAGAGGGTTACAGTGGCTGATAGGTAGTTGGGTGGTAATTGGCCGCTAAAACCACGGACAAACGTTCTGTGACCGAACTATTCGAAGTTTGAGGTGTTC
This sequence comes from Popillia japonica, assembly GCA_004785975.1. Classification (NCBI taxonomy): domain Eukaryota; kingdom Metazoa; phylum Arthropoda; class Insecta; order Coleoptera; family Scarabaeidae; genus Popillia; species Popillia japonica. The sequence continues at coordinate 21,070 of SMLS01067904.1, forward strand.
CTTCAACGAAGGCAGTCTTCGTAAAAGATTCAGCGAATCAAACACTGCGAATATAAGTGTACCAATTAAACACTGGCGGTTCAGTTCTGTCAGTTTGAAGCTGTTATAGCTCTCATGTTGCATCGAATTTCGGGTTTAATTCGGAAACAAGATAAGTGAGCACAGCTGTGTGTTTTTGGAGAACGATAATCGAAAACATATAGCCAAAGACGATCTCGACGGGCAGAGGGTAGCCAATATTGTCTGGGACACCTTAACAAAACGACATTAGTCCGATAATTTTTGTTGGATTAAATTAGATGGAAGACCAGTTACTTTCAACAAATAATGAGCAATGTGTGCATCATCTATTGATATTGATAAACATGGTATAATATTCTGGTTACAAAATTAATACAGAAACAGTAACAGAAGGTATTATTGTTTCGTATGCCATTTCTTTGATGTATGGACAACACCGATTTTCTTGCAAAAGTTTTAATCAGCAAACAAACGATCAATAATCAATATCAAAAGTCAGTACCACAAATGGTGGGCTACATAGTACCAACAACGATAAAAAAGTATATTGCCATATATAAACCTGTGTATAGATTGACACTCAGAAAGACGTTGAAAAATTACATTTTAGCTGAAAGAATTGTTTAATACTTGATTGCTCTATCTAATCACTATTATCTGAAACATCAATCTAAAACATATGTGTGTCCTTCAAGGCTTCAAATTTGTATAGATCAATTGTGTCGTTGTTCGTGGAATCTTAGAAATTTTAATATTTTTTTTATCTGTACCTATAGACAACAATAAAATAATGTTGTAGTTGTTGTAATTACAGTATAACAGTAGTTTTTGAGTGGGCGTATAATATTCTTTAAAGATATTTGCATTTCCTGCACTGCATTCTTTTCTGAATAATATCTTCGCCATCCAAATATAAATTTTTCGAGATATGAAATTGTCCAATCCAACAGTGACATGTAGCTGAAATAGTTTTATACGATAGTCTATATACAGTGCTTTCGAATAGTAACGAATTAAATTCATTATTTCTGAAATTGAGAGTTTTTTCGAAAAAAATCTTCTGATACGTCAATTTTGTATTAAATGAAGGTACTTTTTGGCACACGACCCATATTTGTGACAAACGTCATTCGAGATATGACATTGTCATTGATAATTGAAAGACCGTTACACGTACACATCGTTAAAAATATGATTACATTAGCGTATGTAGGTTTGATAAAAAAAGTGAAAAAAATCATTAAGTACTTATTTTATTTATTATTATTTATTTTTCTAAAATTAATGATAATGATTAAAGTAAATGTTGAAATTGTTCACCGTTGGCTACCTCACAGTAACCAAGACGATGAATAAATTTTTGTTAAACATGGTCAATAACTTCAAGAGGTATACGATGGAGGTACTTTCGCCGCCAAAAGTAGCGAATCAGACTTCTAGCGATATGACCTTTCGTATACCTGAGTAAACAACCGACTAATCGCACTGGGCTACTGTAATTAGAGACGGATACCTACCTAGCAGGTAAACTTGAGGCAGAAGGATTTGCAGTAAATGCATACGATCGTTGCATTTACTCTATATTATAAATACCCTACTAGAATTATTAAATAGATTTCGTAAACACAAGCACCCTTTTCTGTTTCTTGATAGTAAATTATATATGCGTAAAACATGCATGTTTTACACTTACATATTTTAAATCATACGCTTCTTAATATAGTAACACAATTTTATTATAGAAAAGAAGAATAGTTCGGAAAGCGGTATTAAGAACCGATTTTAATCATATTTAAAGAAATTTACTACCAATCTCCTGAAATTCCTAATGTCTTTTAAATTAATGTAAGTGCAGTATTTATTGAACCGACTAAAACTTCTTAAGTTTTTGTTCTTCAACGAATTTTGTACCGTTAATGTCGGAAAATTTTAAATATATTTTTAATTACGAACATCGTTCAAATCCCACAAAATTCTTGGAAATAATAGACATTTTGCTATCAGACACATAGTATATTTTGCGCTGTTTGAATTAAAATATTAGGCGAATATATTAATAAAATAATATAAAAGTCGTTCCATAGTTACACGTCCTATTCTACAATTTTATAATTTTTGCAATTATTGTTTAAATCATATTTTGCATGAGAAATTTATTCTAAAATTTCTCTTTCTTCAATTAATTTGGCTACGTTCTACCTGAGTTTAGTACATCATATTTATTTCCAATATATTCATAACTCCCTTCGTTTAAATTCATTTAAATGCTCGCTGCCCTTTAGCCTGCAGGTATACGGCTTCGTGCAACTGCCCAGTTATTTTACCTGAATAAACGATTCAGGACCGAAAGCCTTAACAGACGCGTTTTATTACAGTTTGATTTGCTACTTTTGGCGGCGATAGTACATATCTCCTTACGAATTTTGTCTTTTAATTCTTCTAAATTCGCCGGTCTACTAACGTATACTTTGCTTTTTAGGTACCCCCTTCCCCTCCGCGCCCCCACAAGAAGTAATCTAGAAAAGTGTCAAATCTGGCGATCTGACTCGCCACTCAATCGGTCCCTTTTTTCCTATCCAACGATTCGCAAACACTTCATCTAAATAAGCACGGACAGGTGTTGCATAATAATAATAATAATAATAGCCCATTTATTTCATGATACAAATAGTATGAAACGCGTCAAGAATACTGTAGTAATACACAAAAAAATTACATAAATCAGATACACAGTATGTGTTTTAGTAAATTAAAAATTAAGCAACTATTAAACTAAAGAAAGCAGATATACAAATTGTATGTCTTAGCAAACGAACCAATAACTGAAACATCCCTGCCGAAAAACTCATTAACATTGTATAGGCACCGTTGCACCAAACTTGCTTTCAAGTCAGTAAGTCTTCAATTTAGTGGATAAGTCATTATAGGTCTTCAAGACTTGCGTCACAACACTTTTATGTACACTTGTGTATGTAGTTTGCGGCACACGAAGAGTTGCTCTAACACATTCGCGGGTATTATAGGTACTTACGTATGCTTCCCGTTATATTGACTAAGAAATTCACTGTAATGTTTTTTCGCAAAACACGCACATTCTAAAATATATACTGCCGGTACCATCAGTATACCGTTGTCTTTAAAAATGTCCCTACACGAATCTCTTTTCCTCATATTGAAAATACTTCGTAAGCATGATTTCTGTAAGAGGTAAATCCTGTCAGCCTTTACGGAGTTACCCCAAAAAATAATACCGTACGATATCCTTGAACCCACATATGCATGATAAGTTGACAACGCCGCTTCAGAATGGACCTCAGTTGATATTGTTCGTAATGCATATGTCATTCCAGATAGTTTTTGTGTAAGCATGTTTATATGTGGTCTCCATCACAGCGTACTGTCAAGATATAGGCCCAGAAACTTTACACTATTTGTTGATGTAATCTTTTCATTGTCAATATTCACAGAAAATTTGTCGTTCTTCCTTAGAAAAAATTGCACTACATTCTTTTTGTTTACTTTAAGTTCCATATTGTTTTCAGCGAACCAATTGATTGCTTTAACTACAATGTCAGCGAGTTCTTGTTTTAGCATACCGATATTTGTATCTTTTATGATAGAAGTATCGTCAGCGTAGATATTCATAAATTGATTTGTTATACCTGGCAGATCATTAGTGTACAAGAGGAAAAGAAAGGCACCAAGTATTGACCCTTGAGAAACACCTGTCTTATTTTTTAGCGAGTCAGATTGGTATCTTTGCCGGCACGAATTTATTTGCACACATGGCATTCTGTTTGTTGAGTACGATTTCGGAAGAATAAGAACTATTCCTCTAAAGCCCATTCGTTCGAGTTTTATGAGCAAAATTCGATGATCTACGCTATCGAAAGCCTTTGGCAAGTCGAAGAAAACACCGGCTACTACTTTTTCTTTCTGATAGTGCTTGCGTAATTTCGGTTATCGCCTTGTTGTGGATCTGCCTTGTATATACGCATTTTGAATAGGTGCTAGAAGACTGCAAAATTCAGAAAAGTGAAGTCTCGTCAGAATCGCTCTTTCAACTTTTGCTATATTCGATATTAATGGGTCGGTAATTTGCAATATTTGCTTCATCGCCGCTTTTGTGAACCGGAGTGATTGTGGCTTTTTTCAGATGGTCTGGATATACTCCTTTTCAAAGATAAGGGTGATAATATCTGCAATAGAGGTACATAGTATATCGGCACAACTTTTTATTAGCTTCGTTGTCAGACCGTCTGGTTCTGATGATGAAGTATCATTCAGCCATGTTATGATATTATATATTTCCGCTGGCTTAACACCATACAGCAACATAGACTTTTCATTTATAGGTACCTACATACTCTGTACTTCCCTGGGCTTGCATGTTAGAATTACCCATGTTTATATAGAAGGAATTGAAACTGTTCAGCCTTAATTTTATTTTCAGCTTGTAGAATGTAATTTGTGTTGCATTGTTTTTCTCTTTGAAGTATGACCGTTTAAATAAGTGAAATAATTTGTGTAAGTGAAATAATTCTCCTGTTAACTTTCTATTAGTCATAACCTCATAAAGCTGCCGTTTAGCGAAGTAATATCATTACTATTATCATAAAGATGTATACAATAACTAACTCGGATAAAGATTGTTTCATGTTAATTTTTCTTAAACTGTTTATGCATAAAGTACGGGCTGCTAACTCAGGTCATTACATTTACATTACATAATTAATTAGAAACATGAATTTAATCTATACGGTTAAACAACATCAACGATTATGTAATGAATGCGGTGCAAATTCAAATGACGCGAAGTGTAATACCACATTAACTTTCTCGCTTAGAGAAATATTGCAAGAGAGCTTAAGCTAATAGTACACATGTTATTTACGCACTAGATTAGATTAGGGTAGGGGTGACACCAAGGGCCTCTTTCACCGCAACCTTTCAGGTGTATTACGCCTAGAAGGCGCCCTCCAACTGTACTCTCTTTATAAGGCTTAGCGTCCTTGTGAGTGGCTGCTTTGTGTAGCTGTACGCTGTGGAGTTCTCTGTGTCCAACGTTCGAAACTTTGTCCTTGCCAGGCCTTCGCACAATGACACAGCACATGGACTGGAGTTTCTTCTTCCTTTTTGCGGAATCTGCAGATGGCATCTTCAGCTAGGCCCATGTTGTATATAGGTATGCCTATTGCATCTACAGTGACCTGTCAACAAAGCTACTATCAGCTTGACGGTTTTCCTGTCTTTACCCAGCAGGTCTTTAGTGAATTTGGGCGTCTGTTCTTTTAGGAACTCTTTTGCCTGTCTTTACCCTGGTGATCTTTGCCACCATTCCGTAAACTTGTTATATATCCACTCATTGATGGACTTTCTGATTTGTGATTTGATAGTGCCGAAGGATGGGCCAGGTTCGACGAATTGCCTTGAGGAACCTTGTCTGGCCAGATCGTCTGCCGCCTTATTTTCCTTCACGCCCTTGTGGCTGGGAACTCAGGCCAAAGTGAGTTTGCTTTGGGAACGCACCTCATTTAAGACGTTTACGCAGCCCCAAACCAATTTGGAGTCAAAACTTGCTTAACTAATCGCTTTGAGTGTTGCCTGGCAGTCGGAGAAAATAGCGACGCTTTTGGCGATTTCGATCTATCTTTCAAATTCTCTAACGCAATGGTGAATTGCTACTACCTCAGCTTGACAGAGCGTTGTGTCCTTGCTGAAGGTTATCGAGAGAACATTCCTAGGCTTGCCTCCGTATATACCAGTTCCTTCGCCATATTCCGTTTTGGAGCCGTCTGTATAGTCAGTTCGAGTTCCCTCTTACTGGAGGACCTTCCTCCCAGTCCTTTTTGTCTGGTATTATAACCTGGTATTTTCTATCCAGGTTAAATTTCCGAACCATGGCATCGCTAATACCGTGCGACCTACTTACCGGAGCTTGCTTATACGTCAATCTATATGCTGCGGACCTCGCAGTTTCTTGAATGTAAATGTGTAGTGGTGGAAGGTTTACGATAACCTCCAAGGCACAATAGGTGGCTGACCTCATTGATCTGGTGGAACAGAGACACGCTCGTCTCTGAACTTAGCGTCCTGGCCACGCACTGAGGTTATGCAGCCCCAAATCTGAGAGCAATTGCAGGTGTCTAAGTAAATGCTGGTCAAATTGCAATTATATTCGTGATTAATTACTAAAATACTTAACCCAGCATTTATCTACTAATTTTGAAGCTGCATCACTCCTCATAGCTAGCAATAACCCAACATAGTACGCTGCGAAATATAGTTACAAATTTCTAACACAGTTAGTGCCATTTAAATTAAAAATGCGCATGCTCATATGTCAAGTTCAAGTGAACAAAAATCGCGCATGACGTTATATAGGTCTACAACATGTTGCAATATCTCTATATATTTTCTAAATTTGCTTTTGATTTTGCTCGTTTACTCACTGAGAATAGTTATAGAATACTACAAAATAACCACATGTGTCTCATATATCTGTCGTAGAAGGAAAAATATCGAAATCAATCGGAAATAGAGCTTGTGTTACTCTCCAAATTATTGTTAGTTTGTCCAAAGAAGTATGAGCAATTACATACCAGATACTTTTTGGAGAAATTATTTTCAGTGTTATTTTTGATAATAATTATAGTATTATAATTCAAATGTTTATATTTGAATTTGCTTTATTTATTCCATAATCACTTTGTACCCTGTCAGCCAGATAAAATAATGTATGTATATTGCGTTATCAGCACAGTACATTAATCCCGCGATAAACTAACTAAGTATATGAATAATATAATTTTCTAATAGTTACAATAGGATGTATAAACATTAATTTTGTATGTAAAAGAAAAATGGTCTGGCTGGTTTATTTATGCCTTAATGCAGTGTTTTGATTTTGTTATATAAGTATTGTTTTGTTAAAAATATATTTAACTAGATATATTAACATTACAAGCATATTTCTAGCGGGTTTGTTTTTTTTATTAATACTTACCACATAAAGGCCTTCAAGAATGCCAAGAAGTGTAACCAATTCCGATTTCGGGAATTTTGCATGTTCTTCGAGAGCTACTAGAGGTCGCTTGACACCAGCCTTTAAAGCACGTTGAATACCTTTTATTGCAGTTTCCTTCAATGATCTGACATCGTCGTAATCAACATCAAGAGGTCCAGTGGGCGCATAAACTAATTTCTCGGTTGTAAATCCTGTGAGAGGAAGTATTCCTATTTCAGATTTTAATGTTGGATCTAACTTGAGATATTCAGAAGTCGATTTCCGTAACTTTTCATTGCGTATTTCATGATCGTTTGAACTTACAAATACTATAGCATCATAACCTTTACAATCGATGTCGTGCTCCTCACATATTTCAAAGGAATATTTGCTAAAATAATTTATATTATATAAAAATATTCGAACCTGCATGAAAGAATTTTTTTTATTGTTTTGCATTAATATTACCTTTTTATGTTAGCCATATTATTTGTCGCAATTACTTTAGCTAAACTGCTTAATTTTCGTTTGTTTCCTACTTTATGGAATCTTTGTTGCGCTTGGAAAGAGGGGGAATATATTTGCAGTGCGTATCGTTGCCCAATAGCAGCGAGGTTGTCAATAGATGCAAATAGTCATCAAGGTTAGGTAAGCCAAACTAAGGTTTTATCAATTTTAATAAATAAATAAATCGTTAGATGGCAAAAGATACTGAACAGTGTTCGTTAACGCTGCGTGCTTTCTGAGTTTGAATTTGAGACACTCCTCGATAGATGGCCAATTGATTATATCATCTTTTTGACGCCTAGCAGTTAGGCAAACAATTTTGTAGATCGCACGTTTTATATGCATACAAGTTAGTAAATACGGTAAATACCAATTGAAGGAACTGAGCTCTTTTAAACATGGTAGCTGTTAAAGTTAATTAGTAGAATTCTACATTCAATAGTTGCCAAATAAGGTTAACAATACATATAAAATATACATGGCAGTTAAAAAAGTGTCAGTAGATTGATGGAGTTGTATAATGGTTTTAGTTTAATTATGGTTAGCTTAAGTTTTTTAATAATACACAGAGGAAAGGAAAAGTAGCGCTTATTGAAATGTATACAAAACAAAAAAGTATACTACATAAAATAAAACAGAGGTAAGAAAATAAAAACAAGAAATCACTAACAAAGAAATTTGTGTTTGGCAAATAATTGGATATAGATATTTCTCCAACATTATAAAATTATGAGGCCATAATCATGGTCGTTTCAACGATCTAAAGTGGCCTATAAGTCACTAGAATTCATTTTTCCAATATCAATAGGATCAATAGGTCGTGTTTATAATAATTTATTGTACAAAGTGTTATAAGGGAAATAAGTCATGAGCAAAACAGACAAGCTATGAGCACGAAGTGCGAGTAGCTTTCTTTTGTGACTTCTGATCTATAACGCCCGATGAGTTCCATACATCATTTTATCCAACACCTTTAGAATTTCGTTAAAACAGTGTTTTGTGATGGTGACCGTTGTGAATTTTTATTTGACAAATTATTCGGTTCAACCTCGTTCAACGATGAGAAGTTACTTATAGGGCAACTTTAGATAGTTGAAGTGACCATGATTATGGCCTCATAATTTTATGGTGTTCGATAAATTACTATAAACACAAAATGAAACGTTTGTCTTTCTCATCAAACATATATGTCTTGAGCGTACACTATGAAGCAGACAAAGAAAGGCAATATAGTGGTATGATGCCTATGTATAATATAGGATACTCAAAAGTACTGCGCCAAACGTGTTCGAACGTTTGACGACATTTTGTACGTTGTATTGCACGTTTTGTATTTTACTTTTTCCTCTCTATTACTGATCGTTATCTATTACAAATATAAGAACTGTTCTTTTGAGAACAATTATTATGGATTAAATTTCGTTCCTCGTAAGTATTAGGAATAGTTAATTTTCCAAATTTATCCTAAGTAAGGTGGAAAATACTAGGACAATAATGTTGTTTACGCATTTCAGAAAATGCACGGAAAGAGTTTGTGCTCCCTAGCACAAGCTTGTTATGAATCTAGTTAGAAATATAGTTGTTGTAGATACAGTTTATGAGGTATCGATATTAAGTATTTTATTGAAACCTTCGATGCAATAATTACATTTCTTATAGCGAGTAGCTAGCGCTTTAAAGATCTCCCTTAGAACTGTGTATAAAATCAGGCAACGTAACGCACAAAATCCAGTACTGTCCGCACCTGGAAAGAAAAGACCTAGACGTAAGACGAAAACAGAAGATCTTCCAGGCAACATGTAGCTGGAAGTACGAAACACATTATGTAACATATACCAAGACAGAATTTAAATCGATTTATGTTATTTATTATCATTTTAACTGTTGATGTTCTAGACAAACATGTGACATTAACAATAAAAGAGATTGGGGTTAAATATAAAGGAGATGATAATAGACGAGAGGCTTAATATTACCGTAGGAAGAAGGATATTTCTGCGAAAGTATATACATAGAAAGTTTGAGCATTAACTTCGGTAAAATTGTCTTCGTGGATGAAACATGCATATTCTCAAAGGGAATTAAAACAAAATCTTGATCATGATAATGTTAAGAGTGTACGAACGCCAGAAGGTTACAATGGGAAAGGTTTTATTGTTGTACATGCTAGTACAGCTGACGGCTTTATTGATAGTGCAAGCTTAATATTTTCCTTGAAGTCAATCGCGGGAGATATGAGCAGTGAACTCTTCAAACAGTGGACAATGGAAAAATTAATACCTAATTTGGAAGAACTATCACTTGTGATCCTTGATGACGCTCCTTGCCGTACTGTTGTACTAAATAAACCTCCCACTAGTTTATCGAAGAAATGTCAAACATTGAGCTACTGTAATTGGTAAAAGTTCACAGCAAAGAAAAAAATATGAAATCAATGAATTGCTAAGGAAATTTGGGCATGAAGTGCTCCAACTACCACCATATCACTGTGATTTTAATGCAATTGAATTAATTTGTGCAAAAACAAAAAAATACTAAAAGGCACATATTGGTCGAAATTACGCGAAATAGATATACTGATGAAAAAGTAAAAGAAATGTGGAACGAAGCCTTAAATACTTGTGATGGAGTTACATGGGGCGATTGTGTTCGACATACAGAAGGTGTGATAAAGAAATGGTACAAGAGGCAAAACTACTTACAAAATTTAAATACCGAGCCATTTATAATTCGTGTTGGCGCGGCAAGGTCTGAGCTGGAGAATGATTCTTCTACTTTTAAGTGCTTTTATTTAACACTTAAATGTATGTTACAGCATCTCTTCTACTACTCTTTATATTGTGAATAATTAGTATGATTTTCACATTAGTTTTAATTGAGATGCCATTAATCGTAATGAATGTTATTTTTTGGTAGGATTTCAAAGTTTATATTGCCTACTATTTTACATGTATCTTTATTGTATTAAAAAAAAATGTGAAACTATTAGTGCAGTATTTGTGTTTGAATCTCTAATTTAAAATTAGAATTCCTTTGATTTTCACAGAGTAAGTGAAAGACATAATTTAGTTAAAATTACTTGACCAGTTTATCTTGTGACATTCTGCCAGATGAAATATGTATAATGCGCTTTATGCATCGTCATACTTTCTCAATTTGCCATTGATCTTATTTAATCTGCATTATATTTGCTATAATGTATTTTCCGCAGCTTATTAACCAATATAACACACCGATTTGTTATTATGCTTAAAGAATCTGCTGATTTATTCTGGCGCGCACAACACCATTAGCAAGAGGATTTTATTAGAAAAGTGGCTATATTTGGGTAAACGCATCTATTGAACATATGTCAAAATTATATGTATTTTAACCAACCAGACTGTCTTTTCTTGTTTATGTTATCCAGAGCTCAATTGACTAGCAAGCACCGATTAGATTCGTACTGAGAAAAATTCATTCATGACGTATTGGCAAAGATCCAACCAATAAACTGTATATAAGATATCGCATTCCGTAGAAGTTACTACCCTATAAATTGAGTAGTCCAATCTGAGATGTTGATTGATTTGAAATCTGTGTTAAAATGAATCAGAAATTGAAAATGTCAAGCATTGGCAAAACACAGAACCAAATACCATCGGCAAATAAATGCTCATGCTATAGCTGTACGAATCATAAACTATAACGAGATCAGTAGAGTAAAAGAGTAAAACAGGAGAGGAGAGAAGATTAAAAGATTTTATTGGAAATGGATCGTGTTCTGTCTTCCAGTCGTCATCGGCAGTCCGATCTCATCATCTTCCCTGTCTTCCGTATCAGTACCATCTGTACTGAAATGACTGTCTCTATCGTCTCTCTATCTATTCTATCTGCTATACAAGGTCCGAACTAGCAACTAACAACTACTAACAACTGAAAAAATAAGAAATTCCTGTTTTTTATGTTTATTTATGTCTTACATAAATTTGAAGGTGTTTGAAAAGTAAAAACCATGGATATATCAAATATTCGGAAATCTGAATCGTCTACAAAGTCACCTTTCTAACTAAAAGTCTATTTTCCCATTTTGTCCTCTTCAATAGCTTTCTTATTTCTTCTATGTTATTCTTATGACATACATAAGGTGTTAAAATCTAAGTAACTAATTTTACTACATTGTTACTAAGTATTCTAAAAAGAAAAAACAAGATAGGTTAAGAGAAGAATACGAAAACCAAATTGATTTATTAATCAAGAACCATTTTTTTCTGTCTTATTTGTTTACATGAACTCAAATAAAAACACGGAAACTTTTTTATATACTCCGTTCTTTAATTCGGAAAAGTAGTTTAAAGTTCCACCACCAAAAGGTAGAATAGTGATTGGCTGTTCGAAGACCGTGATTACTTAGGGAAAATATAAACAATTGTCATTTGAAAATGAGTTTAAAATGAAATTAATTTCGAATAACAGTAGCAAGCTTAAACTTTTGTGTTACATTTCGGTGCTATATGAAATTATTTGAGCAATATCTAATCTTGAATATGTAAACAGAATTTATTGGACCAGCGAAACGAATGTTGAAGATTGAAACAGTGAAATAGAGAAAGTTCTGCCCTTGTTTAACCATTAACAATAGTTAAAATGGCACAAGTATGTGTGATCCTGTAGTTAAACATTTTGGTAAAATAAGTTAGTGATATAGCTTTTATGTTTTTACTTATTTTTCATGCAACCTTCTTTTATACTTCGCTTTTCGGACCTTGGATATTACTGACTTCCAGAAAAATTGTAACACCTAGAAGTTGTCGAACGATTTTATTGAAATTTTCAGGAAACGTCTATTTTCATTAAACAAATTGATGATCAAAATTTGAATAAAATCTAGCAAGTAGTTTTTTTTTGCCTACTGTTTCCATAACACATAGTAACTATAAATTTGAAGTATTAGACCATTTAGTAACTGTCAAGTTTGCAAATTGTTGTTGTTTCGTCACAATTTCATTCTGAGCTTGATAACAATGCCGAGAGTACGTCAACATCAACATTTTGTCCAATTAAGTGATTTTGAAAGTGGCCGTATTATTGGTATGAGAGAGGCCGGACTTTCGCTAAGAGAAATTGCTCGTCGTGTAAACCGAAATGTTTCATCGGTATTGAGATGTTGGTCCAAATGGTCCGAGGAAGGGGTTCAACATCGTCGCCGTGGATCTGGACGTCCTCGAAGGACTACAGATCGCGAAGAACGTCGCTTAAGACTTTTGGCCACAAGAGATAGATTTTCAACAACTCGATCAATTGCAAATGATTGGATGAGGGGTACAGGACTCAGCATGTCAATGTCAACTGTTTATCTCCGGGGATCTTATGGGTTGCGTTCATATCGTCCATTTTTATGTCTTCCTCTTACACCACTTCACCGTCTACGCAGACTAGAGTGGAGCAACGAAAGGGTTAATTGGGCGCAAGAATGGCATCAAATTGTGTTTAGTGACGAGTCCCGATTTTGCTTGTGGGCCCACGATGGTCGTAGGAGAGTCAGACGGATGCGTGGAGAATATAAAAATCCAACATTTGTTGTGGAACGCAACACAGCCCTCACTCAAGTAGTTATAATATGGGGTGCAATATGTTATGGTAGCAGATCACCCTTGGTCTTTATTGACGGCAACCTTAACGCAGCTGGTTACATTGCTAATTTGCTACAACCAGTTGGCCTTCCATATCTTCAGGGGCTGCAGAATCTCATTTTCCAGCAGGATAATGAGCGCCCTCATACGGCAAGGGCTACAACACGGTTTTTGGAAGAATCTAACATTGCCGTCCTCCCATGGCCTGCTCGGTCGCCTGATTTGTCACCCATTGAACATGTATTGGGTATGATTGGTAGGCGACTGGGTAATTTACCGCACCCTCCAGATAATTTACACGATCTTCAGCAACGGATTCAAGAAGCTTGGGACGATATACCACAAGCAGCTATAGATCACTTGATTAATAGCATACCAAGCCGTGTAGATGAGTGCATTACAAATCGTGGCGGAGCAACTCATTATTGAAAAAACTTTTAAAGCTTTTGTTCTTTTGTTTTCAAATCTTAATCATCACTTTGTTTCATGAAAATAGACGTTTCCTGAAAATTTCAATAAAATCGTTCGACAACTTCTAGGTGTGACAATTTTTCTGGAAGTCAGTATATGTATAATATAATTTGTATACTTATTTAATTATCTAAATAGTTTTTTCCACTTGTTAGGTCAATGATAACACTTGCAAATCGAACAAAAGTCAAATTTATTCCAAAACCTTTACAATATATATAATCTGGCTTTCGTAACAACTTCTTCAGTGGAATAAAATTGACATTTATTTAGTGTCAAATTATAAATAAATAACTAGCCATGCCTATCAACAAAATTATCTACAGACAAAGAAATTCAGTGATATATAGGATTATGTTTACAATATAGTGGAGAATTTAAGATATTTTGAAATGTAAATTTATAATCATAACACTAATGCTCCTTATATCAATGTATTTTTTGTCAAGCTCTAACAATTCTGTTCAAGGAATAGGGAAAAACATAGCAAAAAAACATAGTCAAGAGCTTAATTTTATAAAATTCAGGCGTGATTAGGTGATTAAATTATTATGAATAATACTTAAATTTTCTATATCTGTTCTAAAATTGACCGCGATATTTTCTTTTTTAATGTATATCATTTCATATATTAATCTTTTATTATAACTATTTTCTTTTTTTTTAATCTTAACATTTTCAAAATCAAAGTTATGTCGTAATTCTTGAGAATGCTTAGACAAAGCAGTTTCCGCGGTTATGTTATGCGTTACAGTGTATTGATGATTATACAGTCGTTTTTTTAGATACTGTCTAGTTTGCCCTACGTAACATTTATTACAGCCTTTGCATTCTAATTTATATACGACATTACTTTGATTATCTTTTTTAATCTTAGTTTTTAAATTTGTAAATAACCGTCTGTTATTGTATGGTGTAAATGTAATGTTTATATATGATTTTTTAAATTCGTATTTAATTTTGTCACTTAAGTCGTTGATGTATGGAAGTGTGTGATATATTTTACTATTTTGTTTATTGCCTGTGTTGTATATTTTATGTATTCGTTTTTTTATTAATTTCTCGTAAAATTCTTTTGGATAACTATTTTTGTCCAAAATTGATCTAACTTTGCTTAAATTCTCTTTCCTAAAATCAGGATGTGCTAATTTAATAGCTTGGTCAACTAAACTATTAATAACGCTTTTTTTAAAATTTACCGAAGTGTTTGAATACAAAGACAGTGATATCATTGATCTAACAAGTGGAAAAAACTATCTAGATAATAAGTTAAAAGGTCATAAAAATACATATATATATACATATTTAATATCGTATCAGTATTGTAGGTTATAAATTCTTCATAAATCTCACTATCAATATCATATCCCGTTAATATCGAGTTTTTAGCGGATGTTACGATTAGTAGATTATTTCTCACCGTATATTTTTTGTTAGAGTTTCCGATTCTATAAATTAATTCAGGAATAAATTATTTGCGTGGTTATGAAACTAGGAAATATCCTGCAGTCTATATATTTCTCGAAATGTGTAGTTCAACAATAACTTACATATGTATGTATAAGCAGCACACATTACTACATGTACTGCACTTCCACAACGTGGTAATTGTAATATTATTTTCTCGGTCGCAATGAATACGACGAATCTGAATAAAACGAATGCATTTTTCTTCACTGTATTAATGTACAACCTGATCGTCGTAGAGTGCCGTCTGTTTCATAAACTTTTATACGCTCGTTTCAGCGTAAGTTTTTTAGCGGTGATGTAGCTGGATCGTACAAGGAGTTGTTTGGCTATATGACTATAGCTCGGTTTTACTTGCTTGGTACACAGACGTATCCAAAACGGATAAAACGGTAAGAGTTGGAATTCACAATTCACATAATGATATTTCAACAGCGTTAGCATTATCCGCAACTCACTCAAAATTCAATGCCATAGATTTTTGTGTACGAATTCCAAAACCCTTCAACGCTAATGCACATGAACTCCCAAGTTAAAGAGTAACTAATGCATTATGTTGTATCGAAAGCAGTTACACAGCTTACTTAACAAAAGCACAGATGAAGAAATGTACAAGCTTTGTGCCAAATAGGGAACAGGTAATTACGTAATGCGTAGATAAAGCAGTTTCTTCTACGTTTCCAAAGCAAACTGAAACAAGACATTGGTCATTACAGCTTAAGATAGTTTCCTCAAAAGATAGGCAAAGCAAAACGTTATACTTTATATTTTATACAAAACTATAACCATATTTTTGTTTAGAACCCAACGTAACATTACATAAATATGGCGCCCAACGTGGGGCACAATACTTTATTACTACAAAATACTAGTCTGGCTAACGTTTTCGTATTTAGAAAGAGATTCATGATAATATAATCTACGGCATAGTATCTAAATCAATTCCAGGATTGAAGGATATTAAACTGGAAAGATTGTAACGGAACTGGGTGAGAAAGCTAGGTCAATAAGTGTGATCTAAAATACAAAATACAATAACAAGATAGGTATTATGTTTGGTGTCTACTTTCCTTACCGCAGAATCTGAAGGAATGCAAATTCTATAAAAACAATAGTAAGAGTGTGATGTACGAGCATAATAAATATCCGAATAAGTGACTGGAATGTTGAATATGATTTCAGTCTCTGCTAAGAGTGTATAAGTGTATAAGCTTGAAAAATTTAGCGGCAAATTTGTGGCCCAAGAACAAAACAGTTTTCGAAATTTACAATGGAAAGATTCTTGTTTGAAAACTGCATGCAAACCATCGTTACAAAAAGCTTACTAAAGAACTTTTGACTGAAAAAAATGCTAAGAAAAATTGATAAATGTGTGAGTAACAAAATTTGTAAATCAGAAATTGGTATTTCGTTTCTTTGTTCTGCTCAAATCTGCGACTGTTACAAAAATAATGGTATAACTTGCAACATAAAACTTTTCAAGGATCAAAAATCATATTACAGTTCAAAAATTTGAAAACAATTCCGGGACAGTTTGTAAGAATGTTGAAAAAATTAATGGACACAGGTGCGACGGAAGAAAAGTGACTAGGAGGCGTCAAATATTTGCGATGAATGTTTTGGGACTGTTTGGTGAATTAATATTTTTAATTGAAAATTTTCGACTAATTGTGACAGACACACCTGACAAATTTGAGATGGAAAAAGTTTCTACATCAAACATTTGTAGCTAAAAGCATCCATATGAAGTTTAAACCCTATTTCAGATTGTTGGGCAGATGTGACACTTGCACTTACATAAGTACAATACCACATGCATTTTAGCTCGTGTTGCAAACTTTTCAGTCCATAGTAATAGGATCCTTATTGCGTATAATAACAGTAACTCTCTAATATTTTTGTAGATAACCTACATTTCCATAGAAAAATGATTTATTGCAAAAATTAAATAAATAATTTACAGTAAGTGAACACATATCACTATATTTGTTTTCAAGGTCTGTCTGTAGTTGATGATCCTGGATAATAAGCTGAGTAAGCTATACTTTGCGCAGAATCTGAAGATGATCCAGGTGTCCATATGCGGGCGTAGGGTCCGTTACCTGCCGGTTCCCAACCAGGTTCGTAGGAACTCGGAGTCGAACTTAAAGGTGCACCATAGATAGGCGCTGGTGGTTCTGGAGGCATAGCGCTCATACTCATAGGCATGGGCATACCTTAAATATGAATTATGTTTTACAAGAACGATATATTAGCGATCTACATACCAGATTTGGTTACTAATTGATAAATTACAAAACCAAGCACAATTGCAATGGCAAGTTTACTGAGTATTAGTGCTTTCATTGCCTTGATACCCACTAATGCTAAGAGAATAGGCATGAGTGCTTTCAGTTTCAGTTTAAGTAGCAACAGTGCTGGGAAAAGAAGTTTCTTCTTTAAGAGACCACGCCCCGTATCTGAAAGTAAAAGTGAGGTAAGTGAAATTATTTCTAAGGTATTTCTAACGACTTAAACTAGGTATTACTTTCGTTATCCTGTGTTTCAAAGTCCAGTCCTTTTTGTGGATTGTAAACCATTTCAGCTTCTCCGAAGACAATTTCAGGTAATTTGAATCGGAACTCGTGTGTTTTTAATACGCGCGCTGCTCTCTTATAAATCGCTGCATCAATATTCTGTAAATTTGTGCTTTCAATAAGTTACTTTAGTTACCCGGAATATTATAGTAAGTACACTTTTTCGCCTTACATCAATAACCGCATAATAAAAACGTGTGATGTAAAGTTTAGTAATAAATGTAAGATAGTTGACACCGTAGTTAATATCTAATTGCAATTTAGGATTCGGAATTAAATACTACATAGAAAGTGATAATTTAAATGCACATTTCAACTTAAAGGAACATTAGTGATAACTATGTTGCGTAAGATTTGTGATAGAGACTTAGCTAATAAATGTCGTTTACATAATTTTATGATAATATTATCACCGACACATTTGAATTTTTATATATTTATATACAACTTTCGGATATTAGTGGAAAAATGAATGAGAAAACAAAATACAAAACCAAATACGATCAGTTCCAGTAATAAAAAACCTTACTCAAGTTCCATTATTAATATTTACATTATTGCCATAAAACAATTGGTTACACCCTTTTACGTTTTTCTTCTTTTCTCATTTGATATGTTAAGACTTTTCATTGTGCTACGATGTGTGACATGAAAACTTTCTAGCGAGTGAGCCTCATAAAGTTATAAATAATAAAGTTACGAATAATATAGACTCCGCTCTTTGATGATGACGATATGTATTAGTTAACTTATGACTTATTGCTTATTTTCAATTGTTCTATTTTATTTCTAAAAAGAACATACTTTCTCTAGAGGGGCATTGATTATTCTAAATGACATCGTATAGTTTATTTACGTATTTATTTTATTGCTGTTGCCTATGTCGTATATTGCTGAGTAGAATAAAATGCTTATCTCGACTTATTGGTACTCCAGCAACTTGACATAAAAGTAGTTCAATATGCATTTGCTTTGAATACTTAAAATGTAAGTAAAGGGTACAGATTCTCAGCTTTAATCTAATTATTGATTCTCTAATCATTGTTGGTTTTAACTGGAAAGTGTCCCTGCTATAACGAGTTTATAGAAACAAATACGTTAAAATTTCGAATACTTTTAAAATCTTTATAATTAATTTATCTCTCTTTAGGTATATTTTACTACATTCAAAGTAAATCGTAAGCGACAAATTCAATATTGCGTGAGATAAATTTTAAATACTTTATATTGAAGTGATTGAAATACCGATATGTGACGCTATAGGAATTAAATGTATGAGAATGCTAAAGTTTATCAAAATACCTTTTGAATTAAATTATATACCTACCAAATTGTTTCCAGAGGCAATAAACGTTTCAAATATTGTATTTAATACTGAGGTCATACTAAAAGGCACTATTTTTTTAATGTATACTTCTGTTCATTGTGGAAAGAGATGGATATGTATTTTACAATTTTGTAATTACTAATGAATACATCATTAACTCATTCAACAAAAATTTATAATTATCTGTAAGAAATCCAAATTTAAAGAATATTGGTGTATATTATTATTTTGAATGAAAATGGAAGATATTGTATTTATGTATGTATTATAGTAAGAACTACTTCTAGGTGTACACAAAAGTGAAATTATATAGTAGGAGTACTATTTACACAAAACTATATATTCAAACACATACCTGCATAGTCCTTGCAGATTCACTTTGTATGTTTAATAAGCTATCTAAATATTGCAAAACTTCCGACTTAACGCACCCCATATCTGCGCAGTTTCTCATCACCGAACCGACCAATTCATCCCCTGTAATGGGAGTGCCAGTAGCGTACGCACTTATGACAACTACAGCGACTAGTGTTAATCGAAACATTGTTTGTGTGTTAATCGTAGCTGTCGTTGTCGTGGGTGCGGTTATATATTGAAGTCGCAGGTTAGGGGATCGATTGTGCGTTGCCTATTAATTGGCACCCAAATAGTTGTTCATTTCTTTATGGAAATGGTTCCGCTATAAGATCCGGCGATGGACTGTACATATCATCGCATCTTGTTACTGTTTTGTGACGGAATTCCGTTTCATTATTTTCACTTGTTTGATTTAAACTGAATTGTGTTTACTGTTGAATGGTGAATGCTATAAATTTTGCTTTTGAAATAACAATTTCGTTTTTATTCAAGATGTTGTTCTCTAAACTAGTTGTTTGCTAGTAGAAAATGAATAAGTATAAAAGGTATTCGTGTACTAGACACAAATCAATGTGCTATGGTGTTAAAATATAAACATTAAACATCAATGTAAATATTATTTATTAAAACAGCATATACGTTATATGACATTTGGAAATGTCACTTATTAATTTCAACGTAATTAACCTACATCATACGTTAATTTATTACACTACATTAATTCATTAATATTCTGTGTTTTTCTAGCCGATATGTTTATGGTTATAATAGCACATTTTTATTTCTTCTGGTTTTGATTGGCTATACATTATTAAACACGTTCCTGAATTTGAATGGCGATATAGTTATAATGATTTGTCTCATATGACCCATATTTACAATACATTTAACAACACGGTTTTCTCTATTTTCCGTTACTATGCCATCTACACGTGAAAAGATAGGCTTTCCTTTATCTAAATATTTTTTATACGAAGATATGTTGGTTTAGGATCACATTTTGAATTTTGTTTAATGATAAAAATACATGTAGATGTTTTATGTGTAAGGACTGACTCACATGGTTGGCCTACTTTGTTGTAAACCATAACCATAAACCAATGCCGGCAACCTTAAATCTCCCATTCCGCTAAACTGTACATATTCCAAGACTGTCTGTGCCTAATTATAAGTGATAATCTAATATACTATCTAAGAATCTAATATAAGAGGTATTCGTGGCGTGTGTGGCCGATTTTGGAATATATCCCCCTTCAAAGTTTATACAATTTTAGTGTTTTGTATGCCATATTTTCCGTTTTTAAGCAATTGCGCTACCGCTAAGATTCGACCGGAAAGTACCTTTCGATTAAACCGGCTTTTGCACTCAGTGACATTAGAAGTGTTACACCCAGAAGGAGTAATTTGTGCAACTTTTTTGGGATCAAAATGCGAATATTTAAGCATGCCATGATCAGAATGTGAACTTTTTATCATTAATACTTTTTTGCAAAAAAACTGTTATTTTTCTGTGAAAATATTCTTGTTCATGAGAGCTGACTAATATAGAAAAGTTTAGTTATTGCGTGTCTGTTTATAAGTGCCAGAGTTCGAAGACGTCAAAATTATCACCGCGTCAATGACTTTGGCAGTGGCAGAATTGTTGCTTATTGATATGTTGGTTTGTGCTATAACGAAATTAGGTGTCGTGTTTATTGTACTGCAATGATGGTACTTAATGCATATGTGTCGTTTGTGGGTAGAAGAAGGTAGAGGAGCACGAAGAAAACCAACTGGTCAACCGAGGCGTACTACAGACCGTCAACATAGGTGCTTCAGACAACTAGCTCTACGAGACCGTTTTGCTACAATGCGTCAAATCGCTGGCCTATTACTGTGCGTACAGTATATCGCCACATTCGAGCCTTTGGACTTTTTTCATGCCGTCCACGATTAGTGCTTCCTTTGACTGCGAACCACTGTTGTCAACGCTGGAACTGGTGCAGAGAACGGCAGTAGTGGGAAGTAGAATAGCACAATGTCGTCTTCAGTGACGAATCGCGATTGTGTGTATTCTGGAATGCACGATGGCTGTAGAAGTGTGCGACGCCGACGTGGAGAGTGACGCGATAATGTGTTTGCTGTTGAGAGGCATGTACACAAGACTATTGGAGTAATGGTTGGAGGAGCTATTGCTTATGGTAGCCAATTACTACTTCTTTTTCTTGGAGGCAGTATAATAGCTGAGCATTATGTTGATATCCTACAAAGCACTTTACTACCTTATCTATATGGTCGTCCACAGTTCCTGTTTCAGCAAGACAATGAACGACCCCATATTGCTCGTCGAACTATAGACTCTCTCCAAGGAGTAGACGTAACTGTTTTGCCGTGGCCAGCCCATTCCCCGGATTTAAACCCCATCGAGCATATGTTGGACATTATGCGGAGGAGAGTGTCCACTTTTCGCCGTCCTCCACAAACCTTCGCGCAGTTAATCAAGCAAGTTCAAGTTCCTTGGAACAAGGTGCCACAAGCAGATATCGACCATCTGGTTTTCTCAATGATTACGTGATCGCGAAACACATTAATTTTTTTCGCGTTACATGTTAATAAAATTTCTTGTAGATGTTATGTTAAGCAAATGATTCCTTCTGGTTGTAACATTTCTAATGCGACTGAGTATATGTTAATTGCATAAATTGCTCTGCTAATACTAGTAACATTGGCCTTCCGTTAAAACTACCGCTTACTGTCTCTAGGTGTTGAATGTTAATAGACGTAGAAAAATTAAGAAATTTTATCTTTTGTGATACTATATTATAAACTTTGTTGAATCTACCAGTTTCATGTAATAAATTATTTTTCTTTCGTCAATAATATTTTCAAATTTTGTCAGAGCCCATTTAGTAGTTAATCGTAATTTGTTGTAGTTGGTCATACATTAATGCTGTCTTTGCATATGTACAACTAACGTAGAGCTTTTAATAATAATAATATAATAATTTATTTCATTCAGTGTGCCAATACATTGGATTTAGTCGTCAATTGTAATAAATATATAACAATACGGACATTTATAAAAACAAACAAACAGAACACAGATATTTATAAAATCTATCCATTTATGTATTCGTCAATTTTTACTATTTGAATTTTTAGCTGACATTCTCCACAGAACTTTGGATGGATTGACCAGTTTCTGAGTACTCTAGGGTTGTAATCCTGCAATGTATTTCTATAATACTGCCGCACATTTCTTGTAAACATGCAATAGTTTCATGATGTTCTTATTCATTTTCTATTTTATTTACTTTGTGTGGTTCTGCTGATTTCTCAAACTACAATCTAGTTACCGCCTCAAAGAAGAATATGGCGGCCTTATTGAGAAGTTATAATTATATTTTTCAGTGCCTAATGTAGTGCACTTTCTAACGATGTCAAAGAAATCCTTTCGAAGTTTGCAATTTGAAACTTCCCAACGTGACTTTTATGGCCATGTGAACTACTATGTTTTGGATATTGATGATATTGAGGAATTCTATAATCTATGCATTACTGGAACTGCATACTATGCTGCAAACTGTGCTAAATCTGCCTTTAATCTACTTGTTCAATATTAATAAACAAATGTATAAACTTTGCAGTTTTGTAATTATTATTGATTACTAATAGTATATTTTTAAATTGGTTACACATCACTTCTTACTATGTAATAGCGACTATTTCTTGATGTATAAGAAAATAAGAAATTATTCTACAAATGGAGGGTCTGGGGTACATTGTTCGCCGTTAATAACGAAGGTTTGTATACAGATGGCTGTAAAAGAAATATTTAATATCCATTAGGTATCGGATAAATCTCTTCAAGTGAATGTGTCTCAAGATCTCTACGAGATCATAAGATCCAGATTGCTTGTATTTCTAACTCTTTAGCTATTTAACAACTTTAGTTAGCTTATATCACGTGGAAGCGGGTTAGAGTTACATCTCATAAAAAAGACTTCTAGCAACCCAGCTCTGCCCATACATCAGGACTTGATCGAATGTAGAAAACTCAAATCCAGACATCTTCCAATGTAAATTGCACAATTCCTAAGGGAAAACAAAAAGCACGCTGAGATCTGTCGAACGGAATGGAGAAATGGAGTCGACGTCAGGTGGTACACTCAGATTCAAAATACGAACCAATATCTTCAAAGGAAAATCTGGGCAGCATTCAACAGAATACGGAGAGTCCATGGCAGAAGGTTCTTCGCCATATAGACGGAACCCGAGACCCGACCCTGTATGAGATAGTGGCCCTCAAGAACAAATCATCGCTATTGTCAACGAGTGCCCACTCAGGGCGTTTACCGGCACTGATGAGGACTTCTTAAGGAAAACACCACAGGCTGTAGAGTGGTTGCGGAACTTGGATGTGGAACTGAAATGGATAAATGTACTAAAATTTTAAGAATTACAAATACCTATAAGTCTGTAATTACTATATGCATTTTTATGACCGTTTTTACTTATCTTATTTTCCTGATTTTTTTCCCACTTGTAAGTCAATTACAACACTCTAATCTTCTACTTCGTAAAGTTTTATGGAAGTCGAATTTTGACAGTGTAACTTTTCCCATATTTTGTGTGCATTTTCCACCTTAGATTTATTGCACGTTCTCAGACACTATATACTTAAGTCCTTGTGTTCTCGTATTTATTTATATTTTTGTATTTTATGACTTCGATTGCGAAGATAGTGACGGTAAAATACTCCATCACTATCTATTCTATTTATTTTTATTTGATTCATGCACTGTTGCGTTCTTATTGAGTCATAGATTTTCCGATTTTTATGTATCTCGTTGCTTCTCATTGTATCTTTTATCATTTCCATCCTCTGTTTTAAATTCATTGAAGAAATAAATAGACTTATTTTTTTTTAGTTGTCAATACCGTGGCTAATTGTGCTTAAGAATCCTACTAATGTTCTTGCTCTGTACAATTCCGATGTTTTTGTTGTATGCAAATATTACATTTCATATAATGTATTTTGATTCATGTTTTTTTTAACCATTACATAATTTCATGTTGCACTATAATTAATTCTAATATTACTCCTTTACCCCATAAGTCTTTTTTGGCTATAGTATTTCTTCATTTATAACCACTGTTTTAGCGTTGCTTATACCTATGCGTTTCCGTTTTTATGTCTGCTGTTTCTTTATTTCGTTGATGTGCAAATTGTTTGCCCTTGTTAAGTTTAAGCTAACTGTTAAAACGTAGCATAAATTATGTATATTATGTTCTACGTGCCTCTGATTCATATTTTCAGTAAATAGCTTTGAATTTATCCTGCTGCTACTAACCCACATTTTTTCGTTTCTACAGCTGCTTATAAAAATCAAAGATAGAAATGTGATACGTACACATCATACCCAACTTAAATTTCATATACAGTAATCAATTTTTGTGCTCCAGTATATAGTACCAGTAAGGCTAATAAGTATATAGTTTCATTTTTATTAACAATATGACAATATGACAACTCAGTGTGAGATTCCAGTATTTGAAAAGTAAGTTGCCAAATGGACGGCCATATTGTAATTACGCTTCATTTTAATATAAATTGCTGTAACAACAGCTATCCGTTAAATACATGCCTAGTACACAACATTTATATGTATCTCAGGTTTAGCAATTTGTTAATTTGTACGGATATAGAATTTTAAGTACTATAAATTAGGTTGCGTTTTCAAAACAGTGTTTTGCTTTCAAAAAAGGTATGTGGCACATGGAGTTTGTATTACTGTTCTGTATGCGTCTTCGGAAAATGCAAATGCATTCATGAACTATTTCCGCAACTTGATATTTTTGCACTGTTTTTTTGTATTCACAATTGGAGCATAAAATTAGTAGTACCCATTTCGGAAAATAATTAGTATTGTCTGCATAGACATTTTAAATTTATTAACAATTCAATAAATAATAACAATTACATTAATTAATTGTTATCACGCTCATGGAGCGTAAGCTGAATAAGCGACTCCTTGAGCCTCGTAATCATTAAAAGATCTTGCGTGGTGAACGTCCCATGGTCCGTGAGTGGCAATTGGAGGATGTGAATCTGCTGCTATTTTCTTACACAATTGGTAGACGGCCATGGATATTGAAATAACAAAAGTAACAAATGACAGTTGAAGGGCATTCCATGTTTTCAAACCAAGAATACCAAGAGCCAATGGTATCAGGGTAATGACTTTCAATAGTAAAATGATGAAAATAGGAACGAAGATTTTCTTGAGTTTATGTTTTTTGATTCTAATTTTCTTGCCTCGCCCTGAAATATAAAAAATGTCAGAAAACAGCAGATATAGTATTGCAAGATAAAGGCGAAACCTGTTATTACCTTCGAATTCTTCTTCAGATAAACTCACATCAAGATCTGATTCTTCATCGCTCAAGCTTCTGCCATCGACTGTGACTGGACCAATAATCGGTAAGTGGAGGGTTGCATCATGGCTTTTTACATATTCGGTAACAATATTATCAAAACTATTATCACTGCGACCGGTTACTGTGTTTGGTTCGTAATCGTTCCGTTTTACTTCTATAAAATCTAAAACCTAGATAACAATACGAGATTAGCACATTCAATAAGAGAATGCTAAATTTGAAACATCGTCTCATTGTTATTCCATTCTTACGTGAAACGTGCTGTCCAATTGATTTCCTTTAGATACCGGCGTACACGAGACGACAGTCGCGAAAGCTAATAGCGTTAAGCAAATTTTGAAGAACGCCATTGTTTGTGCGTGTTGACTGAAGGAACGGTGGTTGGTAACTGATAATGTTCTGAAGCGACACCTACTATTTATGCCATGACGATTGAAAGTGGTAGTAAGTATCGAGTAATGTACTCATTTCTACAGACTTATTTGGTGTATGAAACAAATACTGCCATAGAAAATAGTCAAAATATTTATACACTGGTACACATATACTAATCAAGAACGATTAATGTTTTATAAGTATAATCGTGCTTATAGAAACTATAGAACTGATTTAAATTTCTATATGGGTAACAAAACTGTCGCACTGTTATATGAGCTGTACAGAATCAGTAAATTCGTGTGGTTCGAAACTATTTGTATTCTTAACAAGAGAAATCGTTTTAAATATAATAATTGATGTTGGTATCACTACGAATTACATATAATAAGGCAACTATTGTATCGGCAATTTGATCAGTATGCTAAGCTTAGTGTATTACTTTTTTAAGTGCTGGCTGATGACCATTAAATATAAAATTATCATAATGGTTGCCATTGATAGGTATTTGTGTACTATGAAGAAAATGTAATAATACAAGGTTTAATATATTGAATTTGTTGTACTGATAATACGCTTTTTGTTTTTGATGTTTGATGTTTTTTAAAATTATTCATCTGTTGTTATTTAGCTTATAATAAATAGATGATATACGATGATCTATAGACAACACTAATTTAGAGATGAATTCTAAAGATAAAAAGCAATCTCTTTTTCACTTGCAGTGTTTAGTTTTCTAGACGGTAATAGAGAGAAAAACTATCGTACGTATGGTAAACTATACAGGGTATCCGCGATATACAAAGCATGCTTTTAAGGGATGATAGCTCAACGAGTTAGAAACAAAAACATATAATACACCTTGGGTCTATCTGTAAGCGTAAACGAGAAAAAAAAATATTTCTAAAAAACCTTATTTGGTCAAACTGTACAAGAAAACTCATCCATATTGCTTCTTAAATAACCAAAAAACCATATCAAAAATTTAGCGTTGAAAATAACAGAAAACAACGATGAAAACGAATTATTTCATACTTTGAAATTGAAGCGTGGTGTCATTTCTGTTCCATCACACTGTACTCGTATTCTTTAGAAGCGCAGATGCAAGTCAAGCATCACCTGTTTATACGACCTTGAACTTGTATCGTACGAAGTCAATGGCCATGCGTTTTAAAATAAAGGTACCTTTGCGTTTTTTTAAATAATGTTATGACAATAAAATCGATGTTATGTTGAAGTTAGAGTGAAAAGGGCGTATTTAATAGCAGCCTCCGATCGGTAAATGAAAATTTAAGTTGAGGGAAAGTCGCATTGAACGAAAATAATGTAATTATTGCAATTATGTTATGGCGCTTTAAGCTCTTTCATAAAGGCTACTACAAAATTGAGTTGTTTTCTTTTATTTGTGATAAATTGGTGGTC
>SMLS01067905.1:0-29995 GCA_004785975.1 Popillia japonica
AAAAAAATATTTATTTAAGTATCTCATTCATCAATCGTAGAAGTGCACCTAAGAAAAACCGCCGAAAAACTTTTCGAATAGTAATGAACACTTCAAGGTGACCCATATGAAATACACACACATACATTTTTATGTGTATAAACCAGTTTTGAATTGAATTTCGCTATTTTTTATAAGAGTTAGTGACGCAGAAGTTTCTCCTTTTATAATTACCACGCATACATACACATGAACCTGTGTAGCTGTATAATGATGTAGCCTTTAGGGATTCTGTATTAGTTTCTTTCTCCGCAGCGATATTGGTAGTAGCAGTAAGAGATCTACTTTTCATTTTTTTTATGATACACGTTCTCGACTGTACGATACGCACCACATTCATAATGACTAATTTACTGCTCTTAATTATTTCAGAAACTAGAAATTTCCGTCATCATCTTAATACAAGTTGTCATATTCTACGTTTTCACACATCATTTTTGCTGTGTACATATGTACGTAGGTATACATATATAGCAATTGGAAATTTATGTACTACAGAATAACTTATTACAAGTTTGATCAAAATTCCTACTTCAATTTCTGTGAAAAAATGGAGTAAATGAAATAAGAAAAAAAAGTTGCAACTGCAACAGAGTACTGATTCTAGATATACACAGTGTTTCCTAATGACGGTACGTAACTTCATAGGGTGATTCGTTAGGTCGTTTTAAGAAAAGAAGTTCCTATGAACATATGTCCAGAGTTGCTTCGTTTCTGAGATACAGGGCTTTGAAGAGAAAAATAAATAAACATTTTTGGTGTTTTATTTTGGCGAAATCAATACCTTCCTAGCTAGGAATGTAAAAATAACAATTATACCTTACATTAAATGAGCAAAATGACCACCTTCCGATAAAATACACGACTGCAATCGATTTGTCATTGATTGTCTGACACGTTCAAAAATACCTTCCTTACGACATTGCAATTGTCAATTATCCGATTCCTCAAGTCATTCACATCTATTACAGGAGGTTTGTAAACAAGAGCCTTCAGATGACCCCATAAATAGAAATCTATAGGATTCATATCAGGACTGCGAGCTGGCCAATTTTGAGGTCCTGCACGGCCAATCCAGCGATTAGGGTAGGCAATGTCGAGATGCTGACGAGCAACAACACTAAAATGAGCTGGAGCCCCGTCGTGCATAAACCACATGGAGGCCCTTACAAGTAGGGGTACTTCGTCTAATAAAATGTGTAAATGATGTCGCAAAAACTCTGTGTAGGTTTCACCTGTTAATCTTGCTGGCAAAAAAATGGGCCAATTAAATAGTCACCAATAAATCCTGCCCAAACGTTCAGCGAAAAATGTTGCAGAAAATGACTTTCTCTAATAACGTGGGGATTTTCGTCGGCCCAAAAATGGTCATTGTGAAAGTTCACAATAGCATCTCGTGAAAAATTTGCCTCGTCCGTAAATAAAATATTTCGTAAAAAAATATTATTGTGCGCCATCATATGCATAAGCCACCTGCAAAACATTAATCTTGTGTGAAAATCCTGAGGCAGTAGAGCTTGGACCCGCTGTATGTGATATGGGTAAAGGAGGTTTCTTTTTAAAACTTTCCAAACGGTTGTTGGGCTGACTTCCAGCTGTAGTGCAATCTTCCTGGTACTAAGTGAAGGATTTTCTTCTATCTCATCAAGAATAGCTTCTTCTAGTTCAGGTGTGTCTACAGTTGTTGGTCTTCCACTCCCTTTTCTTTTATTTAAACTCCCAGTTTCACACAATCTTGCATGTAGCATTCGAAAAGTTTTAGCACATGGAATTACTATGTTAGGATATCTGTCCTGGTAAATTCTCCGTGCTTCTTCCGCATTTCCATTTGCTAATCCATAAGTGAAATGCATGTTAGCCATTTCGGTGTTAGTAAAATTATTCATGCTGAAATCACTGCTAATTGATAACTCTTGACAACTATTTACATTTTCGGGTTTTGTTTAAACTTCAACGCCCTTTATCACAGTAACGAAGCAACTCTGGACATATGTTCATAGAAACTTTTTTTCTTAAAACGACCTAACGGATAACCTTCGGAAGTTACGTACCATCGTTAGGAAACCCCTGTATTTATTTGGGCCCGGCTACCTATAAAAGTTGAAGTAAGATTTTTGTTATTTACAGTGACTAACAGATTCTTAATTGAATTCTTGAATTAGTTTTCATTACACTTTTCTTTACACAAATGGAAAATTATAAGTAATAGGTGTTGAAGAACAACACTGTAATCATCACATAATAATAATCATTTTTATACGAGGGAAGACGTTTTTAAATGTATTCACCAATAATAACAATAATCCATGCTTTAGCATCCCCATAAAATAACTTGCCTTTACTAGAACGGGCATCAGTACATTTTCAGAAGAATATAGAAACCACAGAAGCTAAACTCGGGAAGAACATATCAGTACTCGAACTCAATACATCAAAACTGGAAAACAAGTACATATGTTGGTACTACATATAATGATAACTACGCCTGTGCGGTTAGTATTTCGTCAAGTGATATGTATCTAAATCTTTCATAAAAAGATTAAGAGCAATGTCAATTTTTGCGGTGTAGAGATGTATGCCAGCAAATCAAGTACTAATGTTTACCAATAGTTCTAAAATTAATAACTTTGAAGAAATAATATAGATAAAGAATTACACTAACTTTTAAATGTCAACTGAATCAATCACTCTGTATATACAGAATTCCTTCGGAATAGCATACTTTTTAACAATTACTAAAGCTATTACATAACTTAGCCTTGTGTGTATTCACAAATTTAATAACACTGGCTATTTTTCAACATTAACTTTTATCACGTTTCCTAATATATACGTGTTTAAATTTATGCAAATGACTTTAAAACCTATTTTTAGCATAATCGTTGTAAAAATACCAGCTTAAGTTTACTTCCTACCAAAAGGAATGTATTGTGTAGACGTGTATATAGATATATAGGTATGTATTTATATAAATATACATACATATATACATATATGCGGAAACAGGTGATGTTATTTATGGATGTTACTTTTTTATGTTCAGTAGTCAGATAATTTTCTTTACCTATGTATCTATTTTTTTATTATTTTCAGTTCTCAGTAATTCATATTTCTGGAAGCTCAAAGTGAAGATTCTTTGTGTCTGTCAGAAAAAAACATCATTTCTAATTTTCTTTATTTTAATGGGTTCTTATTCTGAATTTTAAACGGTTTGTTATAAACATATTTTAAATTCTATTACAGATATGTATGTAACGCACATGGTCTTCTGTTCTGTCAACAAATTCGAAGAATATAAATCCGCGCTAATGCAGCTGCTACAATTTTGTCGTTTTAACTATCACAATTATCTTTTACTTCTAATGTTTGTCACTAACAATAAGTTTCCAATCAACATGAATAGTATGCTGAAATTTAATATTTACTGTGCTCTAGTGCAGAACTGAAGTGGCACCGAACTGAACTCTCTTTTATACTATACCTGACGCGGCGGTTAGGTGCAGTAGCAACCCTGTACATGTATTACATCATCAAATCGTCATACCGCTAATAACGCATACCATTGGTTGATCGGCGAGTCCGCTTTCAGTAGTAGGTAGAATTAATGTGATTTATTTACATTCTGTTATCCTTGTTTTGGTTATTATTCTCGATATTTCATTTTATTATCTTTACTATTATTTTATTCCTAATATTTTATTAATCAGTTTTCATTAAGGCGTTTTTAAACCTGGATTTTATAAACACATAATTAAGTAAATTCACAAAATAGTGTTAAAATGTTTAAAAACATACATATGTGTGGAGTTCATTGGAGACATTTTCTATCGAATATATCCCACCCCATTCTTCATTCTGCAGCGATTAACGAGAAAAATGAAATTTTGAGTTGCGTTTCAGATTTATCTCTCTCTCTGACTCTTTGTAAATTTGTACCCAATTGTCCAATTTCTAACCGTTATTATTGCTAACTTAAAGTAAATAGTGCGTTTCCTTATTTGAAGCCAAAGTAACACGTGCGACCTACTGCTGACTATACATTACTCTACAGGTCGTCCAAAATCTCGTGGCAGTTGCGCTTGAGTCAGAGAGGTTGGGTGGTATGCCGTTGCAGCACTCAGCTGTGATTGGTGTCAGATCGACTATGTAGGTAACCGATTGCCCGCTACCGAGAGCATGCCTCTGCCTATATGCGAAGAACGTGTCATCACGGCCACGGCATTTTGGTCGACCTGTACTTTCAAAGTGCTACTGTTATGAACATCACACCTAATTGTGTTATATTTAGAGCAGACCAATTTCCGTGCGCGCCATGAACGCCGGTATGAGAGTGTAATTTTATTTATTTTTTTATTTATTTCAAATACATTAGAATATGCGATAGAATAGGGACGCAACATGGGGTTGTTACCGATATAAGTATAGAAGGAGACCTTTATTCTATCAGAAATCATTAAATATACATTTGCTTTTCTCCTATTAAAGTAATATGCATAAACACACGAAAAATAAGAATAGTACATATAGCAGCGATCGTGTGCACGACAGAGGAATTAAAAAAACACTTACCGTTTTATGCGTTTTCCAAGGATTGACGCATCGTTCATGCATAACCTGTTGTCGATTAATTTTGTTATTATTGCTCGAACAGTTTACGTGTTCTTTACAGTGTGTTTTTGACGAACACATTATGTATGTATTGCACATTAAACATTTAATTTTCGAGCCATCGTGTATTAAGTCCGGTAAATTCATAATAAACTTATTCACTTCGTCTGACAACGGTCGTTTTGTCGATTTATGTGTGGACGACGGTTTATTCTTACAAACACTTACATTGACATGCAGTCTAAGCGGGTACCAAACACATACTGAATGCTTTTTATTAGTTCTGATGCAATACAATCATCCTCAGATCGGCGCACATGGCGCGCACGGAAATTGTTCTGCTCTAGTTATATTATTAAATTATTACGAAAAACTTCTCCAGATCTACGTACAGTATTGTCATGCCACGATTTTGTAACAAATTAACCAAACATATAACATTTTCCTCTACGCATAACAATATTTCTCAATAATAATAGGTCCTAGAACAAATTTGTCCAATTATCCTCTACTACTATTATACATTTGCCAATTTTAGAAATAATTTTCAAAATATTTTTGCTTTGCATACAGTGGGACCAAGAAAACAACATGGCAATACAAGATACATATCTTGCTACTAAGAAAATTTGCTGAAAAAGCGAGGCAAAATCATTTAAATAAGACTTACAACAGTCGACTATTACTAATCTGTTATCTGATAAATAATGCGTAGTATATGGGTAGGTACACATTGCACATCAACTTATGGAAAAGGGTCTTAATGAAACGAATGAAAGTTAGTAAAGGATAACATGACAATTCAATGCAATCTATTAAGCTGAGATACTGCAAGGAGAATTTATACTGTAATAGGTTGTATTCTGAGAAACATACACACACATATCAAGACAAGGTTGGCATTTTTTTTTTGTTTTAAATGGTCAAGTTTTTATGTTGCAAAAACCTAGTGACGGGCAAGCTTTGACTGGAAAGTATTGCCGCATCCAGCGTACAGCGCTAGATATTGCGGCTTCGAATTTCTACCTTTTGCAATCGTTGCAAAATGTTCTTAATGAAAATAATTTCCAAAATGAAGATGACGTCCAAAACGCTTTGGCGGAGTATTTTATTTCCAAACCGGCAACATTCTTTCAAAAAGGCATTAACCAGCTAGCTGCAAGATGAAGGATGGTTGTAGAAAATAATAGACGCTACATTGGTGATTATTTTTTAATAAACACATTCCAATTACTTAATTGTTTTATTTAAAACTGCGACAGAACTTTGTACACATCAGATAGCAGAGCATATGCAAATTCTTTATATTTACTAGCTTAAAATTCTACGTAAAAGAGTAATGCTGTTGTTCGTAGTATGGTTTTTGCCGAATTCTGTAAGGAATATAGAAATACGAAATAATTGAGAAATCTACGAAAAGTAAATATCTACATGAATAGACTACAGTATAAAATTAACGACAAAACGTTTTTCTTCTCTTATCAAAAGGCGATATGAAGAAGGATGTGTAACTACATATAAACGACATAAAAAGGCAGGCAGTATATAATATGTATCTTCTCTTTTAAAAGAGACCGACAACATGTGACAATAAAGTAATAAACACGATGTACCTTTTATGTGTAAGAATTTCCCATTAATAGAAACGAAGATGTCGTAAATTGCGTTTGAATGTTTGAACGGCCAGATAAAAAAGCCGTCATTTGTAAAATACAACCTTTAGTTCAGGAAAGTTATTTATGAGGTCACAAAGTTTACGCATACATGAAAATGTTCATGTGTGCGTCACAATTCGTTTCAAAAGTTTGACATCAAGGTTTAAGCTTCGTAGGCCGACTTATCAATAAATTTAAAGATTTAACAAAATAAAAAAAGCGTTTCTGCGTATCTCAAAAGAGAAAATCTGTCGGTTGAGACCATATTGATTTGTTTTGATAATTATGTCTACTAAATTCCATTCTAACATTGAGACTGTTGATTAATAATCTTATGAATCATTTCTTACCTGTTAATTAATCTAGTTCTAATTAATTGTGTAACAAATTAGTATACATAGTTTTATTACCTTTCTGTACTTATCTGATATTTCGAAAATAGATAAGTATGTAATTGTGGAGTATATGATCCAAATAGAGTATATTAAAATCATACTGTTTATACGAAAACTTATCTACATTAACATTCAGGCTGGTCCATCGAAAATGAAACATATGAGTTATCACTGAAATGGCAATTTTTTTAAGAAAATGGTGAAACACGCCAAATTTGTTTTGTAGGGGGCTTATCTTCGTAATACATTTAATCTCCTAACTTTATGTATTTTTTTGCAGAAAAATACAGAAATAAATAAAAGTTTTTACAATTTCCATTGGTTTTTCACAACAATGAACTTTAATTCAAAGTAAACTTCGGATTAACCACCACCCCGTTTCATACAATGGAACAAATTCTGCTCAATACGTCGGCTCACATTCTGAAGCATTTGTGCAGTGATTTGCTGGCATTCATTAGTAATACGTTGTCGTAATTGGTTTAGACTAGTTAGTTGCGTTTCATAACTCCTAATTGTTAAGCGCCCCCCCAAAAGGAAGTCTCTGGACAATAAATCGAGTGATCTTGCTGCCCGTTCAATGCGCCCTCTCCTTCTAATCCATTGTCCGGAAAAAAAATCATTTAAATATTGTCTAGCAGGTTCAGTGCTGTGCGGTGACAAAATAACCGGTCTGCACTGTACACATCACCGTTCTCAATAATGTTAGTCATCGGATCTACGTTGTTTTCTAACAATTCCAAATACACTTCTCTGTTCAAATTATCATCCAAAAAGAAATGTCAAACAATTTTATCGCCAAAAAATTCGGCTCTAACAACAAAACAGAATTAAACGCTAAATAATCATTTTTGTCACGTTCTTGCCCAGGCTTTGGATGGAATTTAGCAAATATTATGTCATTATATAGAAAATTTGCTTGCCTTTCAAATGAGATATCACTAACCAGTTGTAACCTGGTATGATTATGAGTAAAGGAGTAGCCCTCTTGTTAGGGGACATGAAATTAGGAGCTTAAATTTATAACGCACATGTGTCTCTCTATGACCTTGACGTATTTCAACATCTTTTTAAAAAAATTGGCGTTTCAATGATAATTCATCTGTTTCGTTATATTACTGATCATGTTTTACGAAAGGATTCTAATTAAACGTTAAAGAAATAGAAACAATTAAGAGAGAAAAAATGTAGAAATACCGTCAACATATAACTTATAAGTTTTAAAGAACATATTTCAATTTCAATAAAGTTTTACTAGATAATAGTTTGCAATGCGTGTGGAATTATGCTTGTGACTTTCGATGTATGATCAATATTGCATCAATATAGCTGCTTTTCTGTCATATGTATAAAAAAACTGTTATTTATCACCTGCTTTATTTTCAGTGACGTAATTGATGGCTGTACCTATCGTTAAATCGTGAGATTTAACGATCAACATCAATTTTGACATATGTTACATGACCCCTTTGACGGGAATTTTAAAATATTCATTATGGATGGTTATCTGCCAAATTTGAAGTAGTTATCCAAAATAATTGAAAATTGTATTTCTTCTAAATACTTATTTTCTGAAGTAACTTACATTATTAGAAACCATTTTGAAACAACAACGCAGAAAAAAATTAATTAAGTTAGATGGCTCAGTTGACCAAGAATTGGATGAAGAGAGCTCAATCCCTTTTTTACTAAATTCACTATCCAATTGTTTCTTGACTTCTAGGAATAAATGGATTGAAAAGCCGTGATATTGGAAATAGTTTCATACGCTGAGATAGTAAAAGAATTTTTCAAATCCTATTGTTTTATTTCTGTTTTTAAAAACTTGAATAACTGTGGTAATTTAGAATTGTTTAGCTCAATTGCTATTCGATCGAAATATTCGGCAAAAAACCTTATCTTTAAAAAGAATATTACGCCATAACATCAAACCAAGAGCTTTTAGCTCTCCGCCACCAATAATTTTGAGAGTTAATACTTCCATTATCAGTAAACGTAGCTTGGACAATAAAATTTTGTTCGTCTTGAATGAAAATTTGAACCTACATATACACAAAAACTAATCTTATAATCGTAACTTTTGTATCTTAAAACGTATACAAATCTGAGTTTATTAAGGAGAAGATTTTATTGTTTCAAAAATCGTCAGATCAAACAGATATTATAATAATTTCTTCATTGACAACGGTTTTTATGCAAATTAAGATAAACATATATGTAATGTAAATAATAAGATTATAAGCGTTGATGCCTGTATACCTTGCATTGAGTAGTTTGACAGTTCTCTGTAATTGTCACTGTCTATATCAAATTCAGGGCAACTACATGTCGTCAGTTGAGTATTAAAATTCATTAATTTCTATTTTGTTTCAGTAGCATACGTGACAATATATCTAGCTATGCATTTCTTGAAAATGGAATTATCGCAAACTTTCCGCTATCTACGGCCTTTTTGACACAAATCAAGACTTCTTTTATTCTGAACATCATTTGGACGTAAAGAAAGTATTATTTATTTCAAGACTAATTTGCTTTTTTAAATAAAAATCATGTAATGGTTACACAGCATAACATATTCATTGTTCAAATCATATCATTTTATAATTTAAATTCTTAGGTAGTATGTACCTACATTTATTCATTAGATTCGTTTCAACCAGTACCCCCATTTTCTATCAGACGAGAACGAAGTTATCCAAGCATAATAGTTTTGTGTGAGAATCCTTAGTTGACTTTTTATAACGTATTCGGATATCCGAATCGTTTGGGAATTAAACTGAAATTTCCGGTATAACACGACATATTTACTGCTAGATCAATTTTATACCGGAAATTAAGTCAACGAAAGCGCAGACAATTATTTGCATTAGGGGTCAATTATGTTTTATTTACCTGTGACATCATACATACCTCATACCTCATGATATATCAAGAGCATAAACATTGAACGTAGTAATATTGTATTGAAAAGCAAATAAATGAGAAACGAAGGAAACAAAGTTACTGCAATAAAACTCTGATGACAAATATTATTTATACAATAAAATTTGATTTAAAAAAAATAAATATAACTTTTATCAGCACCATTCCTTCCACATACGTACTCTCTCCGACTTGGAGAAATGAACAAAATATTAGCTTTTGTCACATTGAATGATGAATACCTATATAGTTAACTAAAAAGAATTAAATCATAGATTTTCTTAAACTAAGCGTCATTTGTCTTTTACGAATGATATGTTGAAAAATTGTGCAAGACACTAACACCTACGAATCCGCAATTATTTTAGAACGTGTAATAAGCAACTTGTAAGGTCTATTTTAATAGATGCAAACGTCTCAAGCATGACCAATTAAAATTCTACACATTTCTAGTTGATTGCCCTGATTATTGACTTCACTTAATGTTTTGTTGTTAATTTTTTCGTATTTACTGCAATTTATTACATAACATTTACTCAACGTATTCATTCAATTTGAAGAAATGTATAAATTGACAAATGTACTGCAAGCCTTGATTTCATACCGCAAGAATTCTAAAAGGATTTTCTCTTCAGGAAGATATAATTTTAAGGTAGGGATAGATTAAATCGTTTGACACTCGCCGGGCGTATAAATGCTGGAATAGTTCAATGGTAGTAAATGTTTATAAAAAATTACAACATTTTCATCTTCAGCAAATGGATACGGCTGCACACTGCCCTTACAAAACTATTTCAACATTACTTTCATTTCTAAGTTGGTTCACATAAATAGTGCAGATATGTACTTATGTATAT
The DNA here is from genome assembly GCA_004785975.1 of Popillia japonica. Taxonomy (NCBI): domain Eukaryota; kingdom Metazoa; phylum Arthropoda; class Insecta; order Coleoptera; family Scarabaeidae; genus Popillia; species Popillia japonica. The sequence goes on from SMLS01067905.1 coordinate 10,477, forward strand.
GTATAGCCAACACGTTCTGACAACTTCGAACCCTACACTTTTTCTATACGGCTGTCTCTCAGTCGATCTGTTCACACCAATATGTTACATTAACAGCTTGTCGTGGCATCCGAAGGCTAGGAAATGTTGTTAATTTTATGACAAGGTCGCTTTTTGCATTAACGACGAAGGAAAAAGCCACCAACAGAAAGGTTGTAAAAACAACACAAGATGCTTTCTGTGCGCATAAGACACCGCCACACGAAACCATGTCCTGGTTCCTTATAAAAACACTAGATCAGGCAAGAATTAGTCAATGATCATGGTCATTAAGACATCATTCACTATTGCAGTACAGCAGATGAGCTCCTTAGCTAACTCCAACTGACGCCGGACATGTGAGCTGCTATCACGTACTAAATGAACAAATAGTAAACTTTCAGCGAAATCTTGGAAGACAACTTACGGGAAATGGTAGGTCCTATTGTTCTGGAAGAAGATGTCAATCCCAAAGTCGTAGAATGGGGTATGTCGTACACCGATTTTTAAACTGGACGCATATTACACATGACAGTTAGACTTTAGACGGTTCATACAATGAAAGTTGAAAACACAATCACATTCAGAAGACCAGAATACGGAGAGACGATACGCGACATAACACTGGTTTTGGCGAACATGGTGAGAGATATCGTCGACTGTAAAATGCTGGAATTGACCAGAAGTAGGTACATAAGTACAACGTAACGAAGGACCAGCAGATAAAGATGAACTCTGCTCCAGCAGACCCTCGACGATTTTAAATTAGATTAAAATGTTAAACGAAGATGATCGGGCTCTTGTAGTAACTCAGGAAAATATACCGTTTTGGAACGTACCGCTTAGGCGGATGCAATCGCATATGCGACTATGACTCTTACATGTCGGGCCTGTGACACTTTATGCCGCAGAGACGACAATTTTACCACAATAGAAAGTCCGTATATTGGTGGAACGACAAGATAGCGACTATCTGGAAAATATGCCTGCAGCTTAGTCGATGAAAAAAAGCGTAAGACGACGCGAACCCAGCGTGGCAAAACTAGAATCTGACGATTTAAAAATACCAAGGAAAATGTTAAGAACGCTATCTACAGAAACGTATACTAGTGCAAATGCGACGAGCTTAGACAGGACGTCAACAACGACACCTAGAGACTGAGTCACTGTCATGAGAAAACTCTCGACAAACACAGCAAATCCAGTTCTGATAATGTGATCGAGTGAGAAGTATAGTGGACACGTTGTTTTCTATCCAACGTGGACGTAAGAAGCGCTATCAACTCGATGAGCTGAGGCATCATCTTGGACGCTGTACCAAGTTTAACACACTATCTTAATTATTTAGGATAGTACACAGTTACCTTATTGTTAGCGACAAGAAGCTTATCAACAACACAGTAAACGGGCCCTGTACGAAGAAAATAACTGGCAAAGCAGCGCAGAGGTCTATATTAAGATTAAGATCCAACTTATGGAATCTGTTCTACGACAGCGTTCTTTAATTGGAGCTACCGCAAGATCCGTATCGGATACGCAGATAATATAGCGGTAGATATACTAGCGCGTAAGAAGAAATATGCATAGAGAAGGTTTAATCAGGTGATAAACATTTATCTGTTAGTCAAAATTCCAACTGTCAAAAGTATTAACTTTACAGAGGTATGTCAAGGTCTTTTGATCTTAGAACTTATGTATGCTCAAGCACATGTGTGTGCCAATTTATTTTTATTATTAGTACGAGGGCGTATTTTAGGTACCTGGCCATGAAACAAAAGAGTCACGATGTCAAACAAATTATAGAAAAATTGCTGTCACTGTCAGAAGTACATGTGCTAAGTTGTGTTTAGTTTGTGCTGTTTATAGAGATTTGAGACGGTCTATTTCTCGATAAAATAAGTGAAACTAAGGTTGAACATCTCAGCTTAATAAAGTTCCTGACAAAAGAAGGCAAGGTTCAAAAGTAATTCATGAAAGAATGGTTGCTGTATATGGGGAAGATACACCATCTTATTTCCAAGTAAAATATTGATCTAAACTATTTCAATGGGACAGAGAATCAATCAATAATGACCCAAAGTCCGGACCATCTGTTGAAGCTCGAGCTGAAGACATTGTGCAAAAAGTCGAAAATTTGGTACTGAAAGATCGGTGTGTAAAGATCTCTGTCATTGCCAATGAAGTCTGTATATCCGAAACAATTGCCCTCTAAATTTTACATGACGATTTAGGTATGACGAAGGTATCTGCACGGTGGATGCCCAGATTGCTTACACCAGAACAAAAGCTGCCCAGAAAAGAAGTTTCTCAAGAGAATTTGGGCGAGTTGAAGAGGAACAAAACATTTTTATCTCGAATTATCATCCGGGATGAGACTTGGGTATATTACTGGGACCCTTCTACTAAACAAGAATCCATGCAGTGGGTTCATAAGGGCTCTCCACCACCAAGAAAGGCCAAGACACAGACTGGCAAAAACTGATGGCAACTGTTTTCTGGGATGCTGAAGACGTCTTGCTTATTGAATATATGCCTAGAGGATCTACCGTAAATGGAGAGGCCTACGGAAACAATTAAAAATTTAAACGCTGTTCTGGAGGAAAACCGTCCGCATTCTTATCCACAAAAAGAAAAATTTTGTTGCTGCATGACAATTGTCGTGTTCATAAAGCAAACAAAGTTCAGCAGATAATAAACGACAGTGGGTTTATAGAGGTAAGGCGTCCACCTTATAGCCCCGACCTAGCTCCGTCAGACTTCTTCTTATTAAACAAAAAAATAAAGCATCTCAGGAGAAAGCGTTGCTTCTGATGAAGAACTCAAAAAAGCTGTTGAAGAATATTTTGGAGGGTTATCAAATCAATTTTTATCTGAGGGTATGGGGCAACTGGAAAAAAAAATGCAATAAGTGTATTAGTGTTGAAGGGGGTTAAAAATATTTTTTTGTTATCTTATGTGCTTCTTTTCATGGCTAGGTAGATAATATAAAAATACACCCTCGTAGTAAAATAATGCATTGGTAAAAATATACTTTTTAAATTATACACCCATACGGTATAGAAGTTTAATTATACTACAGTTAAAAGTGTTAAATAAATTTGATGCTATACGTGTTCCACTTAACATTTCTTCTATGTACATACATACATATCTATGGTTGCGATATCAATAATATTGGATACAACCTGTTTAAGGGTTAATTAACATCCACAGTTTTTCAAAGCAATTATCAACAAACGCGATGTAATAATAGCTTCTCTTAAATTGAATATTAGGCACATCATACATTTCGAACGTCAGGGAATTTTAATTATATTCCTGAAGCAATACGGTAATTATACTCTTATAATATTTCTGAGGAATGCAGAAACGTTATAAAAAATGAATTAAATAACACGAAAACGATTTTTATAACATTGTGTTTCTAAATACTATTTACAGTAAATAATTAATGTAAGCGTGTGTAATAAACCCTAGAAAACAGTTCACAAATGAGCATGAGTGTCTATTATAACGCCACTTTATCAGAAAGCAGAGTGTAAAACGTCGGAAATGTAACTTTGTGGGCAACGGTCCGTGAAGAATCCCATGCTATTTACACTATTACACGATTTTTATGTTATTTAATTACCACGTGCTTCGTGCCTTTGTTTTCAGTAGAGATATTGTTATCGAGATGGAGGTAGGCAATATACACTTGAAGCATATAATTCGTGCGCCTTTTTCACTCGGGAGTCTTCATCTACCTGTTCGAAATGTTTTCCTCGTGTGATGAAATTTACCACTTTCTATAGCTAAATTAATGGCAGATGATTTCATTTCTTCGGCAACATCTAATGAAACAATGTTATTGCATGTAAAACGTGACAGAAGTATGTATCTTGTAACTGCGTGCTCAACTTCTCTATCGTGAACGGGCCTCTTAAGTATCGAGTGAAATAAACCTGCTCATTGGCACTCCAAAAGGAAAATGCTAGACATTAACAGACAATGTAAAGATTTGATCTGGTTTGTTCAACAATCAAGTAAATGTGTAGTAAGTAATTTATTGCTTCGTTAACACTTACGCTGTTTGCAATAATACTAGATTTCGTCAACGTTTCTTTTCTCTTGATACTTTATTGTTATTACTTCGTATCAAGTTTTATCTCCTAGGTTATGTAATTGTATAGATTCTTGAACTCAATTTAACAAAAGGTAGTATAAAGCTATGTTAGGAGTAACAATTGAAGCTGTTAGTATGACACTAGCAGTGTACTATCGAGGGCAAATGTAATGAAGCAGGCTTCAAGAGACATGGCCTTCCGCAGGTATTCCACATTTCCACAGGTAAATTTCAGGTAGAAAGATTCGCAAGAAATGTAAAGCGATATATTATAATTTCATTTACAATAGTTGCATTTACTCTTTTATTTATTTATTTATTTATTTATATTTCGTTCTAATCTAAGTATACATATGTAGGTACAATAACACAAAATATACATATAGTAAGTAAAATTTGAGTGGACTTACGGTGGAAGCACATGTCTAACCCTAGCCTTAAATAACCTTAACGACACGTTGAAGAGATCTATGCCAGAAAAGTATGCGTTATACGTTCGTAACATTCGGTGTACCGGAGAATTATTGTAAGCATTGATGTTACAACAGTCAACGTTGAAAAGTGGTGGGTTACGTAGCGGGCGCGATGGCACATTGGAAGAAATCATTGCTACAAGCTCCGAACAGGATATATAGTTGTTGATCACCTTATACAAAATGGTAGCGTCACTGACCTTCCTAACGTTCTGTAGGGTATTAAGGTTAAATTCACGGCATGCGACATTATAATTATCGAAAGTAGTGTAGTCGGTACCTCGTTTGAAGCAGAGGAACTTTATTAAGTTTTTTTGAACATTTTCAATTCGGTTAATGTATATCTGGTACTGAGGGTTCCATATAATTGAGCAAAAGTTTAAAATACTATACACATAAGCAAAATACAAACGCAATATTGGTGCTCTTTATATTAAGAAGTAATGCTGACTAGAATTCTTAACTAGATTTCCTAAGCACAAGCTGTTTCTTTGGCAAAAGTACATATTGTTTGCTATTATTCATATATGGATAAAACATGTATGTATGTATGATTTACACATGTAAATTTTCAATAATGATTTTTAATATAATAACACGATTCTATTTATAGAAAAATGAATTGTTTTCGATGCCTTATTAAGGAACGATTTAAATGAAGTAGCATTTTAAAGAAATTTATATTTTTCAATATTTACGCAATCAAAAATAATGAATTTAGTTTTAATTTATTAACACATAGGTATAATAAATGTATGTTCTAATCATTATGTGCATAAACAAGCACAGTTCAGATATTTTTCTACTTTTAGGTTACTTTAAACACTATTAATTCGAATCTTGAAAATTAGAGAGTTTCCAAGTACCTACTTCAAGATTGATTAGCTTTTGATCATAAACTTATAATTAATTTAGTTCAGAAGTGTTAATTGTTATGTTATACGTTATGTGTTATGTTTTATAATACTATTACTCCCTTTAAATTCTTAATCTCTTTAAAATTACTGTAACTGCAGTAATTATTGAAACGATTAAAACTTCTTAAGAAAACTAATGGTAATACATACATATATACATAATATTATATATCGTCAAGACATTGTAAAGTTTTTGTTGTTTCAATTAAAACATTAAGCGAATAATTATAATATAATATTTAAGAAAATAATATTAAAGTTTCTAATTTTATAATTTTTGTAATTATTATTTAAACAATATTTTGCACGATAAAATAATTACTAATTTATCATAATTTTTTTTCTTTTATTAATTTATCTCCGTTCCACCTGAATTCAGTGTCATTATATTCATTTCGAATGTATTCACAATTCGCTAGGTTTAAATTCTTTTAAATGCTCGCTACCCTTTGGCCTGCGGCTATACGGCTTATTGCAGTTGCCCAGGTATGTTTACTTCAATAACAATTCAGTACGGAAAGCCCACAATAGACACGTTTTATTGCAGTTTGATGCATTATATTTGCCCTCGATCGTACATATATGAACCGATCCATCGTCAATCTGTTAGTAGGGAGAGCTACACTTCTAGCATTAATAGCAATAACATATTAGTTGATGTAACCAATTGTATTATAAACGAGCCTAAATGTGCTTAACTCTTAATGCAAACTAAAAACTAACAATATGGGTCTACTAAAATATGAGCGCCGTATAGGGTCAACTGCCCAATAAAAGAACGGTTAAGGAAATCTCTAGATATTATAATCGCGTATGTTGAGTCTAATTATTATTTCATATTGTAACATTTTTTAGTGTGCTCGGAAACAATTGAGGAAACGTAAGAAAAAAGTATCATGCTTTAAAAATACATAGAAAATTAATAATTTAAAGAAATGTAATGAAGTTGCAAATTTACCAATAAAAGAACGATATGTCCAGTAAATGAGCAACACGCGGCCAGTAAATGAACGGTACTCACAGTTGCACTTATTTGGTTATAGCGATGACAACAATATTTTTACACAGCCAATAAATGAGAAATAATATAATAAGGAACAATTTTTAATGAAAAAATGATAAATACTTAAATTAATATTAGAAAATTATATATTTACTCGTTATAATCTAAATCTATAGGCAGGTTAATTGCGCGATTGAGAGCTTTTAATGGTATTCTTGTTTTCAGTACGTCTCGTGCTATCTTTTCCTTTTCAATTTTATTTCTTCTTGTTTAATTTTGGCTTTTTCTTGTTTCTTATTTTCTCTTTCTTCTTTCAATAGTTTTTTCTTAATTTCAGTTTCTTCTTTTTTAATTTTCCTCTTCAAAATTTTATCTTGCTTTTCCAACACTTTCTTTTCTTTCATCTCCTTTTTTTTAATTTGGTGATTTCTAGCCTTAGAACCTGTCATTACATATGCCAAATTTTGTTCTTTTTTTTTTGACCTTTACTCAATGCAGGTGATGGACAATTTCTACTTAACAGACATATATTTTATGAAATAATTAAATCAATTAAACAATCAGAAAATTCAACGCACATAGATTATAGAAATGTGTTCTTTCTTGAGGTTGAAGTTAGAAAACCGTGCCTATTTGAGAACACCATGATTATGTAAAAAATATTACGTATTTTCTATCATTTTTATATTCAAATGATCAAAAATTTAAATAGAAACTTGATATATATAGCTTACCAACTATATTTTTTGTTGAATTGCTGTATTTTTACAAGACTTACACTGCTTGATGCACGCGTCTCTCATAAGCGACCACGAAATAAGCGACTCACACTAACATGTCGAACTTTTATATTTTTATTTCGCGAACATTTAAACTTTTCGAAGAAAAAATTATAAGAAAGACAAAGCTAAAATATCATTCTTCCTTTAAAAACAAAAAACAGAGCATTTCGCAATGTTTGTGATTTGCTGTAATAATTTTATTAACAAAACGTTCTTTTACTGGCCCTGTTCTTTTATAGGGCAGTTGACCCTATATAGCGCATGTCATTTAAATAAATAATCAAGGAAATTGTATTACTTTATTCTTTAGAAGAATTCAAAACAAACTGATTGTGAGATAGAAAACTATACATTCCAATACAAATGCGAAAAAAATGATGACGACCTCGTCTAACCTCACGCACACTCAATGAAACGAATCCAAAGAAAATTAATATTAATTAATGCAAATTTGCTTATAAAACTATTTATAGTTTTCGAAACTTCATTTTCTCATTTTATTATTGTCATAAAATAGAATAAAAATAGCTATGATTCTAAATACGTCCGGTGTAGCATTTGCTTTAAAAGCTATCGGTACGATAAAATATATAAAATTCTTGGATATTTTACGTATCCATCTGACTTAGAAAAGTTATAAATACAGCGATGGATATATTTGTTTTTTTAGAAAATATAAAAAAAAGGTTTTCTCATGTAAGTTCAACACAAAGGTGTAATGAAGTTCTTTTGGATTGCACATCCCATAAAATATAACCACAAGGCTGAAAGATGAGTTTTTGAAAATTAGTTTACGCATAGTAATTGAGATAAAATCAAATAAATACCAAAGTATTGATCAACGATGTGTGGATGGAAGATTACACTCCTATCTGAAGGTTACTTAAAAATAAATTCATGGAATATTATTTGGACACATCGAGAAAAAATGCTAGAAATATTCACATTTATAATGGATCTACTGGAGCTGTTCAAATTAATTGCCAATATAGCTTTTATTAAATATTCTGTATTTCGTTCACTTATTTTGTGCTCATTACAATGTTTCGTAGTTTGCTGTTACTCACGATAGATATACTCGTAAATTTAGAGAGAAATCAGTATACTAACATTTTTTTACAAAAGCTAATTCACTTAAGTGTGCTATTTCGTAGAGGTAGAAATAAAATAGCTACAAGTGAGATATTTTACAAGTATTCCAGATATTTTTTAACTTGGTTGGTCACTATTATACGATTGAATTAAAAAAACGATTAAAAAAAGGAAAAATGACATAAATATTAAAACAATGAGCTATCCCTATAAACAGAGCTATCAAAGAAAAAAAATCTTTGATGTGTAGGGTAATGCTCAGTGTAATGGTTAATTAACCAATAAGAAAGAAAGCTAAATTACTAGTCGAGGATTGGACAGAATTCTCAAATCTAATTATGATAAGCGGTAATGGTGACCAACATCTGAATTTAATATTTGAGAGTTGTGAAAAGTTACTACGTAACACCAGCATGAAATTGTTTACAAACACTAATAAAACGAAATTTGAAGATTCAGTTCTGCTAATTGTGATTTAAGGATTAGTACTTTCAATGTAGAATAGAATGCGAAAAAGACTTGTTTGGATTTGATTCCAGCGAAGTCAATAAAACGCTTGAAGTTAACATACAAATTGTTCAAGGAATGGTGTAAAAGTAATAAATCCCTGCTATTAACATATTTTTTGAAGAAATCTAAGAAATTCAAGGCTCCATCCAGTTTGTGAGGTGTATGCTCGATACATCATTTCTAAATGAAAATGGTCATAGTCAAGAGTAAAATTCTAGCATGAATTAGATTATTGTAAATGGTACCTAAATTCTCAATATCTGTTCTAAAATTGACTACGTTGTGATCATTTCATAAACTAAGATTAATATTGTTTTATAATTATTTCCTTGTTTTAAAGTCTTGACAGAACCTATAGAAGATTTGCTACAGCTCTGCCAGCATTATTTTGGCTGAAATGACTTCGACTATCTTTTTTGATCTTAGCTTTTGATTGTTTTTTTGAAATGTAAAGAAGCGTCTGCTACTATCTAAACGTAGCGTTGCTTGATCTTTTAAATGCTCTCTTAAGCTGTCAGCTTGTGAATATTAATTTTCCTCTAATATTGTTCTAATTTTTCTTAAAATCCTAAAATTAGTGTTAATTCCATATTCTGGTCTACTTAACTATTAATTACGCTTATTAAAATTCTACCGAATGTAGTAATTTGTTTTGATGCCGGAGTACATAATTATTTGCCCACCTGTATATTTGCGTATAGCTTAATAATAATGTATTATTTCGTAGTACAAGTGCATCCACAATAGAAATATCATTAAGGAAATGCCATAGTTCACGTATACTTCTAATCCAAACTAAAAGAAATATTTTAATCTCATAAACGGAATGAGATCCTTTTATGCCTTAAATCATAAAATCACGGAGAACAGTAAACTATAATATTAAAAAAATTTAAAACTACTGGCAGTATTTCAAACAAAATACGGTCAGGACGTCCTAAAATTACAACCCCGACAGAAAATCGTAACATCGGTTTAATCGTTAGAAGAAATAGCTGCAAAACGCCGCGAGAAACTGCCGTCGAAGCAAACGTCAATCGCCAGAAAATAATCAGTCCGACCACGGTTGAGAGACCCTTAAAGGAAGCTGGTTTACATGGAAGAATTGCTGTAAAAAAGCCCTTGTTACGCAAGCAAAACAAAACTAAACGGTTAAATTGCGCACGAGAACATAAAGATTGGACCATCCAACAGTGCAAAAGTGTGTTGTGAATTCGACACTCGGCTCCCATCGACGACGCAATAATTAATTATTTTCGTTGTTTTCTTTTATTTTTTATTCAGGATTTTGTTATTTTTCGTATGGATACGTATTTAACCATTAGAATAAATAGTTTCATTTTTGTATTAGTGTTGCACTCAAAACTACGTTTTAGTAGGGATGGGCAAATAATTATGGACAGTGTGTATAATATTATCTCCATTAAAACGTGTATGGAATTTTGACTTTACTTTCAAATCTGAGGTTTAGTCTAGCATAACAGAGATTAAATGTGTGTAGAACATGTCGCTTATAACATTCAATATGAGTTTAATTTGTTTAAAAGGTCTTGCTCAAAAATGTATGATCAATCATGAAACGTAAACTTCAAAGAAAACATATATTTTCCGCAAAACAGCTAGCTATGAGGCAATTATCAACAACGTTGGGGATTGGACCCCCTATTAATATAATACATAGTAGTATTTTGTATGTAGTTTTTACCAGTTAATAAATTTTTGAATTTTTTGAAGGATTTTTCTTTTAAAAACAGCCGCGACGTTCTTACTGGACAGACTGTATATTATACAAAGTACAACACTTTGTGCACACTCAGGTTATTGAAAACCGCTTTGAATATAGTTTTTATTAACACCATACACGAGATTTTCCGTTCATTAACCGTATTTTATATTTGTATAATTTATCCAATGATTTATTTACAAAGTAGATGTTTGTTAAACTTTATGTGGCTTTGCAAAATGCAACACATTTTTCGTTGGTAACTTTATTTATGCAAAATACAGAAACACATTTTCAAAATGATGCTTATATACATTGTATTATACATTGTAGAATATGAAAGAAATTGTGTGCAAGTTACACCACTGTAACAAAAATTGTTGAAATTTATGGATAAATATAGTACCTAATGATTATCTCGATAAAATAACGCCAAAATACGAGAAGTGCCAGATATTCTACTTCTTCCTACCATTTTCACAGTGATTCTTGGGAAATATTGGCGACATTTTAAGGAAAAGATATTGCTCTATACAACTATTTTTCAATCACTTCAGAGCAGCGCGTGTCCAAAATATTAAAAATAATAACATATAATAACGTGAAATTTTATCAATTAATACCTATAGGACAGATATCCAGTGAAATATCCAGAGAAAATCCATATGCTAATTTAGTTAATAATATACAACAAAGTTTAATTCTTATCGACTTAATTCTTTCAGTTAGAATCAGATACGCTTTTTTTTCTGTATGCATGTCTAGCGATAACTGTAATATCAAGTTTTGGATATTATTAGAGAACACCTGTACCTTATATATCGGAACCATTAATATATTCCTTAGTTGATAGCAATAGGGCCCAAACAGTTAACCAACTCAATCGTTAAATAATTCCACCCAATAAAAGAAAACGTATTCAAAACACAAATACGCTTATTGTTGTGAGCAGTGAAGCTCAATGACAAAGCAATAATTTCTAATACATTATGCAGGATCCAAATTAAAAAAATGTAACTGAACACCACACGAAGCATTAAATGTTGCATTGTAAGAGCAAAGTGAAAAAAAGGAGTATAGAATGGAATTGCGGTAAGATATTTGTCGAAAGAGAAGCATCGCGGAGATAGCGTAGAATGTACCGCGTGCCTAAAAGGATACCAACACCTTCTCAGCAGGTTCCCATTTATCAAGTCGTTTCATATTCAGATGCACTTTAGGCTTCAATTTCGAACTATTATTTATTTCTATAGCGCTCTTTGTTAATTTTTCGATTATCAACAGCAATTTCACAATCTGCATAATTGTTATTTCATTTTTGTATTATAGGTTGATACGCTTGTTGTCTTTTTCTGTTTTGTTCTTTGAACATCATATCGATTCAGAAACAAATCTTTCCAATGCCGGCAAACCCAGATAAACACGATTAAAAAGTAAATGTCAGTCAATGCTCTTTTATTGTGAAACACAATAACTCTTGTCGATTAGTTAAATCAATTCCGTTACATAAATATACCTCAATAAATACCTGCGTTGATTGATATGAATCTTACGTCTTAGAATGAAAGTGAACCAATTAAGATAGGTACCTAATTGACATATTCAATATTATTTTTATATGTAGTATATTCATTATATCCATATGTAAGAAATCACTAATAAGAATAGGACTAATAAAATTTAAACCGAAACTTATTTACATTTAATTTAAAAGTATAACAGAAAAATAACTATTTGGTTTAATCAGTGATATGATATTCAAAACAGAAATGCAAAGTCTGGAAAAAGTACAAATAACCCAGTAGTTATTATAAAAGTTGTATAGTTATGCCAGTTATCCTCAAAATTGCTCTCACAAAATCGTTTTAAAATAAGTTCAGCTTGCAGACTAGTACGGTATATCTAAATTATTCAACCGAATTAACAAAATGTGTTAAGGTATAGTTTATTGTATAATATTTCAAGAAAGCATATAGGTATGAGAAAAAACCGTTGCAATATAGGCAATTGAAATTACAATTATATCAGATTACACTAGACTAAACAAAAAGTGTAATATGCTTAATGCATTTTGCATTAAGATCTACTATTGTCCTCATACATTATATAGTTTATTTATCTTTATATCTAACAACATTCTAACGTAGAATACATGCTGATCAATTATATGTACGACCAAATAGTAAAAACTTATCTCACTTGTATAGAAAAATATGCACCAAATCTTTGTTTCTATCATTAGTTAAAATACTGCAACTAGAGTTGTTCTCCTGTTTAGGTCATATTTTGCTCAACATTAGGCATTAATTTTTATAGAATTTATATTAATTATTTTTCTTAACTTATTATTGACATTCTCTTGCAAATTTTATTACATGTTTCAACATTTTCTACCATACCGGCACCACTTCAATCATTATTTTTCAAATTCACTATTATTTCTGCTTCGTCAATTTTACTCATAACACTACAAAAATTTATTTAATAATTTAATTATATCAAGCTCTATCGTGCTATTAATGATGAATTCCTTATACTCATATAGGTAACTATATTCTTCAATTTTCAATAATTCAAATTACTGCAATAATATAAACTATAAAAATATAGCATTGTATATATTTACAACGCAAAGAGAGATTACACAAATATATATGTATACAACCCAGACTGAGCCTCATTTAAAATAACCAACTTTATACTGAGATATTACTGTTAACTATCGCGTAAAGAACATATACATTTCATAGAACATAATTTGTTTTTATTTTTTGTTCTTAGCATTGCCAACTACAGTTGTCATTCGGAACTGTTTCGCATTAATCAAAAGTTTTGATGTAACCTATATCAAGCTAAAGTTTATTGCCTTTTAAGTTCTGTTGTTTTCAAGATCAATTCAAAACGACGGCATTGTTTGGAATGTAAAGCGACAACTGGAATTTTTGCCCTGCGTTGGAACATTACTATACATCAATTTTATGTGCTTAAGTCGTTGAATAATAATATATTTACTGTACGTGATGATTATTTTAATGCTTATAATAAATAGCTCTTATGTTTGACAGTACATAAAACGATACATCAAATCGAATGTAGCCTTTTTACGAACAACAAATTTCAACTATGTCGAACATTCATGGAAAATCGTAATCATTTAAAGAAGAAATTATTTCTTCTACATATAGCTAGCTACGTAAGATCTGAATTACATTACCTATTAATGAAGTCTAATGAAAACGCAATGTCCAACATGTTATGCATTCTAAGTTTAAATTCTTAATGGAATTTAAAAGGTCCGATAAAAAACGAAATATCAATTTCTTTTCGAGTTTTATGTTTTATACTCTCCATATCAAGTTACGTATTGAATAAATATAGTACTAAAAAGGATTTTTATAAATAATTAGCCGCATAACAGCCAGGAATACACACGAACTACGCTCTGCGTTCTATATACATACATACATATGTATGTACATACTTTTGTCAGGAACAACATTGCATTAAGTTAAATGTGTCACATTATTACAGATAGATGTTCATATTTTATTTAAAAAATTTATATCCGTAAACACAAACATGAATAAACATGAAGATTAGTTAAATATGAAGTTCAACTGTAGTTATCTTAACTGTACTTCATATAAAAAGTACATATTACATACGTTTATCATTACCAATAAGAAGAATATTTTAATAATTTGTTCGTTTTCTAATAGGTGGCCTGAGGTCTTGAAATAGCTAGTATCTTCAAACTGCATAATAATTTTTTTACCATGGGAATTGGTCTGATATACCGACACCAGCATTAATGTTTTATAAATTTGGATACTTAGAATTCGACAAAGTAGTATAGTTGAATGATTTTTGACTAGCATGTGTGCACTTTTCATATATTTTATTATATTTCTTGAAGAATTAGCACTTTCATTAGTAAGCGATTTGCTGAAAGTACGCGCGGTTCTCCCAATTATATCACGCGATTATTTTGTCACTACACGAGAAAATACAAGTGGTCGCTCTTTTTCTTGTAATTCAAAGAAGAATAAAAAGACTTGATATAATTGCAAAGGACGCAGAAAGTATATTTGTTTGGAGGATGTAATGGTCGTTTGTGAGGTGTGTCCTAAAAAAACTTTAGTGCACAATAATCAATAGAATAGTACACAGAGTTTCGACGGCCGAGTGGGACATAGGGAGAATAAATAAAATCGGTGTTCGGTGAATATTATCTCCCTAATATTACTTCATCCAAATTTAAGTGCCGCTTATTATAACTGGGCTAACAAGATGATTTTCACAATCATAGTAGAAAGTCATTTTAATATATTTTATAAATTTCACCGAACCGATTTCATGTATTCCCCCTATGTCCCACTCGGCCGTGGAAACCCTGTATAAGTAGTATCTATATTATTATCCAATAATCTATAAAATCACTGAAGCATTGAAGTATGTAACGTATTACTTTTTATATTCTTTGTATTGTACATACATAATATGTGAATAATGATGATTTTTAGACTCACTATTGTTCAGTTTATGCTGAGTTTGTCTTAATAAATAAGTTATTTCTTTGAATATAATAACAGTGTATCTTTGTATTTCATCAGAATCCCAAATAAACATGTTTAATTTTTCGATCTTTGAAACCGACGCCAGTAACGATGTTAAAATTTTACACGTCAGTAACGAAGGGTCAATAATATTGTCTATAAAATGTCCTATTTTTTGTAAAATAAAAAAATAAGATACAAATATCTGGAATCTGTAAAGTGATACCGGTATGATTGTATTGTATGGAAAGGAAAAAGTCTAAGAAATAATTTCAGCCTCTTTTTAAGTTTCGATTTCTACTTCCGTTCTAGATTTGAAGAGTTTATTTCTTGCGTTATCTGAATATTATTGTAGTTCTATCATTGAATCAACAATAAATTATATGATATACAATTCATATCAACGCTACGGTTTTTTAATGAATAGCATGAAAGGAGCATTCTATACGATAGATTATTTGTACTTGTTGTATAAGTAGCTTATTTAATACATAAGATCTACAATTCTATACGAAACAATGCTTTAATAGTTTAGTTCTCAAAAAGTTGAGAACATGAAATCTTTTTTTAAACAAAAAGTGGATATTACCCTCGTGCTTGAGCACCAACAATAAGACGTGTTACTTCTCCGAAATTCAACAATCCAACCAATGCACGCGATTATTGGCAAAGGCTGTTATGTATGTATCTATTTGACCGATTTATGTTTTGAATAACACTTTTTTACACTGCTTTAGATTAGAAAAATATTTATTATAACTATATATTTATATTTATAATAACACAGTTGTATGTAAGTAAAGTATTTGATGAGAGAAATCTACTTTATAAGTAGGTATTCATGTTTTATAGTTTGTTAGTTTATACAATTTACCTTTTCACTATTATGGTTGGTGCTGTTTAGTTTTCCGGGTGAATAAATTAATAAGTCTAAAAACACTTAACTTTCAAAAATCACAGCAGGAGAATACAGTTAAATGTTAATATTACGCTAATGGTTTTTTGTATCTAATCTTCATTGAGAAAAACTATCACGAGCAAAAAGTACGTTATTTTAAAATTGCCACCCGAGTAATAATGGGGCCAAAGTCTCTCTGTACTCTTTAGGCATATAAAGAAATATTTGCTATTTAATTCGTACTATACTACCTATACAACACCTTTGTGCACTTATAATTCCGGTAATGCATTTATTAATTAACAATAATTTAATAAATGAGATGTCAACATAGCAAAATGATGGCACTTTCAATAGTTTCTCGCTTTCTTCTACAGAATCAATAAATTACTAGTGTAATTGAATATGTAGATCGTAAAATAGTTGGTTGTATTTATGGCACATACAGAGTACCAAAAAATGATCTTTTACATTACTGATTTTAAGGACAGTTGACCACTAGTAGTAAAAAACTGCATAAAAGTTATAATGCAAGCCTAAAATATAAATTGTAGCGTCCGTTCAACACGCATTTATTATCATCGTTTAGAATATACACAAATATTTGACAGCATGAGTATCATATTTATACTTAACAAAATAAGCAGTGATTAAATAAAAGAGAAATGTCGAACAACCATGAACCATTAGCAGTTTCAATAAGGTATTTATTCATGTTATATATTTACAACCAACGTTAATTAAAAATCAATATCAATCGCCGCATTGGTTTATTTACTAAAAATAGTACACGTAGTATGATTTAATAGATAGATATGTTCAGCATCAAATTACCAACATAAAATATTTACAAACCTGCATTTGTAACCACGCGTCCAGAAATGGTTGCTGATGATTGGTCTGGTGCGAATTCCAGCAATCTCCAGGATGGGCTGGTACAATTTGATCGTCCGAACGCTGTGGTGCCGAGGGGGCCACACAGCATGCCCCCGTATCCATATCACAACCACTAACACACGTCTCCTGGTGTAAACCAGGAATAAATCGTAACAAAGTTCTACACTGTCTAACGTCAATGTACTATAAAAGATGTTATACCTGAAGGCAAAAACTCCCAATATTTGCTGCAGTAAATAAGCGTCCGCTCCAGTTTTTTTCTTTGTATAAAATTTGCCTTTAGAAGATCACTCAACTTTCTATACAATATTTATTACTCGCGATGTGTAGATGCAGTGAAGTTTTTTCCAACCTCTGTCCTTTAAAGATAATATTAAAATTCACGTATCGAACACCAATTGTATTTAATTTAAAACCATACAGTTATGTAAGCAACGTGTTGATTTTATATACATCAATATAATCGCATAACTGCGTTCTCGATTTTGCTATTCAGACGGCGTTTTTTAAAAACTTATTTTAGAGGGTTTTAGTTTTACTTTTTCTATTTATAACGCTGATGTCGTAATCCATTTTGAAAATACTTCAATCAGTGTTTTTATTTGTTGTTTACTTTTTCATATTCAACATTTGTTTATTAATAAGATTTTTATTTGTCCCCGTTTCTTCATTTGACTATCAAGTCAAAGTATATGTAAGATAAAAAACAGGTGAAGGTATTGCAAGAAAAGCAAGAAGAGGAAAAAGATCAGCAAACGCGCACCACGTCAAAACAAGTCAATTCGAAATCACCAATTCTGACATCGAGTGACTATATGCACACACAAATGATGACATGCATACAAAACAGTGTGACTGATAATATTCGATGCACGATACTTCAGCGGATCATGCTTGCGTAACGAAGAATTATTCAAAATTTCATACGATGCAACACTACCTTGTTCTCCGCCTTCTTATGTAAAAAGATAAAATAAGCAGATATACACAACTTTTAGTATAGATGAAACCATAAAATTAACCCAAGTTAATAAGTCACTGACATTAAGAGCATTAATCCACAAAATAACAAAGAGAATCCACAATACTCTTAATTAATTACTGCCAAATATGGCAATTTAAAAAACACCGCTTGTTTGTAAATATCGCTTTAAATTTTAAATGTCTCCACTGACTTTACACACTATTGAAAAATAAAAACGTTATTAATTTGTATACGAGGCAACCATGCATTGATCCATGAACGTTAAGTTTTTAAGGCACCGTAAATGACAGACGTGAGTTTATCGTAGATTGCAGGCCATGCGGTGGGTGTACCGCTTGTTGCGTAGTTACCAAGACAACGGTTACATGCGGACTGCAATCTTGTACGTTCCGACGCAAGAGCAACAGAGAGATAGGTTCGGAACTATCCGATTAGCTTTTGTCTCTGTGCCAGAAGAAGGGCGCAAGCTCTAAACGCCCACGACACGCGACTCGCAATGAAACTAATGAAATGATGAGCTTTTTATTGATCCTTCTCGTTTCGTTCCTTTTTCGATTTCTTCTCCATTCTTGTTTTTTTTTTTACTTGTTCGACTCTTTCGCATCGTGAACCAATTTAATATTACCGCACTTTTTCTTAGCGGATACCTTTTACATTTAATATGTATAATACATTAGCGCTATTACATACATTATAAGCAGATGCATATTTTTGTTATTATTTTTTGTTTGCGTGGTTTTATTTTATTACTACACAGTTGATATACATATATAATTTTCAGTATATAAAAGTGGTCGGTAACTAAAATTCTGATAAATAATTTTAATAAACAAATCGGCTAAACTGCTACAAGAACAGGAAAGTATGTCTAGACAATCAACAAATAGATGGTATAACTTTTATTTGAAAATTTATCTTATAAATAAGTTATTACTGAGGCGAACACAACAAACTTAATACATTGTACGTGAACTTTTGTCATTTCTTTTCCATCATTATATTTTACTGGAATCGTAGCAGTTGCTTTTACCATTATCACCTTCACTTTTGTTTATAGTCATATTAGTTATTGAGATCGGTAAACGCCAAATTTTTCTCATATTTGCCCAGGAATCATGTATGGCTCCTCAATAAAGTAAACTTATAAACGTAATGTGCTGCGAAGAAATCAAGCTCATTCTCGATTGTGTTTATGGGACCTATGTATTCACCTTCCCATACGATCGTCCTCCATTAATTCGCAGAGTTTCGCAGTGGCTGTACGTCGGTATTTCATGAACCGCATCCATGTGACCAAAAACGGCTACCACAGAGGAAACCGTGAACAAAATCCATGATTTCGGAGGAGTTTCTGCATCGTTTCATGACTGTCGATGAGACATAGATTCATTGGTATACGCCAGAGACCAAGGAACAATCGAAACAATGGATTTTACCCGGCAAACACCCGGAAACGTGACGACTACCGTTTTTTGGGACACGCGAGGTGTGAACCACGTTAACTATTTGGAGAACAGAAAACAAATCAGAGGAGTATAATACGTCGATATATTGGGACAA
>SMLS01067906.1:0-30893 GCA_004785975.1 Popillia japonica
ATTTTGGGCGGTAAAATTTGAAAATTTTTGATGTGTTAAAAATATTTTTTTTTTCATTTTCAGTTACACATTTATACGTAATTATCAGATTTGCGTAGTTTAATCACTATTTAATGGTAAGCCTGTATATGTATTATTATTTGGAGTACCTATTCCTCGGTTTATAATGAACACAATATAATTATTATTACTGGGAGGAATTTTGCTAAGAAATCAGCCATAAGGTATGTAGTAATACGTGGTTTCTCAGTCAAGGTTTTCAAACGAGTACGGTGTAGTCAGTAACAAGTATGATATGGTGGATCAATTGGTGTTAAAACCTAAATCAATTCTCTCTACGGAGGTTCTGCAAGAATTATAAATACATATTAGAAAAAATAATACTTTATAAATATAAGTTTATCCAATCATAGAATAAACATACACTAAAAGCCGTAATCTGTATATTGGGTACCTACTTCTTAAAAATGCAGTGAGAAATTATGTGTATTATATATTATATGTATGCATTCTTAAAGGAGCCACTACAAACTGATGTTTAATACTAATCATTTTCAAAATACCTAATTGCATACCGTATGTCCCTGGATTCAGTTTACAACAGGTGGCATTGATCACAAATCTGAAATTTCATATTTTGCAATTTTGCCCTGCTCGATCTGACACATATTTTTAGTTTACTTTTGATTTTTTGAATCAACGAGGTGTTTACAGTTGAGTATACACTATTTTTGTTCTGGGTAAACTATCTTTTCCGTTCACAGTACGCCAAAGTGTTACTAAGAAAAGTTGTTTATAATGAAACGTTATAGCGTTTTGCAGAATGATTGGTCTACGTTGATAAAATCAAATTCAATTAAATATTTGTTAATTATTTTTGTTTTTGCGATGATTAACCTATCTCAAGGTATGATTAAGTTTCAATTGCAGAGTTTTCTCTTTAAAGTCAGACTCACACAAAGTTGACATAACGAAGTTGAAAATGAAGTTAAGTTTTCACTGGGAACAAGTTTTCTTAGCAATATTTTGGCGTATTGTGAAGGGAAACAGTAGTTTACCTAGAACTGAAATAGTGTTTGCTCAACTTTAAACATCTACTTGATTTTAAAAAATCGAAAGTAAACCAAAAATAAGTTCCATACCCAGCAGGGCGGAATCCGAAAATATGAAAATCCAATTCAAAAATTTTTGGTCAATCATACCTACTTATTGTAAACTCAATCGGGGGATATACTGTGTACAGTTTATACGCGATTATATACTTATAGCTTCACAACGATATGTCGCTTTCTAAAATGCAATATTCTACCAGAATACTGAGAAAAGTAGCAGATAGATATATATCTTGCTAACAGAAAATGTGTAACATCAGATGCTAACCATCTGATTCCATAAAAATCAATTGAAAATGTATGTAGCTTCATACAAAGTCTATGTATCTATATTTATGTATTTGTAAACCTATACCTTTAAATTGCAATTTAGTAAAAAAGAATAAAAAAAGGAGTAAATAAAATTTCGAACGCAGAAACTAAACCAAACAGTAACAATGATAGAAAATTATTTATAAATTCTCTAGAAATGTTATGTAGGTGATACTGGACGATACTAAAAAAAACGCTTCTATAATGACCAGTACACAGTATCACATAATATAATGGCAGAAACTGCTCTCTCTAGACACTCTAAAGAAAGACGACATAACTTTGATTGATTGAAATAATGAAAACAATGCCCCAATTTTAGAACAGATATTGAAAATTTAAGTATCAGTTATAATATTCATGCATAGACCTTAGTAAATTAAGCACTTGAAGAGGTTTTTACCATGTTTTTTCCTAGTCCTTGAACAGATATGTTAGAGTTTGACAAAAATACATTGATATAAACATCATTAATCTTATGGTTATATTAAAATTACAATTTAAAACGAACTAAATGTCAATTTCTTATCTGGATTTATTAAGACATTTACACCTTACATATTTTCAACGCAGTTAAAATAATTTATATCATTATCTGTTAGTAGGTAGTGGAAGTTAGAAAAAGTTGTATTTACATTGCTGTAAATCCTATAGCTGTATTTTTGACATTCTCCCAAACAGATATTTTTTTTTGGGTTTTCCTAAAATATTACACAACTACAACGCATTAATATTACGTAAGCATCCCAGAATGTTTTTCATATCTTAATATAACTACATTAGACAATTATCAAAACATATGTAATTAGAAAAACAAAACTTGCTATTACATAGTTTGGTAACTGTTTACTTTGGATAGTTGGTAATACTGGGAAATACTATAAAGTTTATGTAAGCTATTTAAAAACAAATTTACTGTTACTTTAAATTATAGTAACAATTCGTATTGAAAAGTTTAAAAACGAACACTGACACATTATAAGTCTTGTAACGAAACTGCGTTTCCACTAAAATGTGACAGTTAAATTGTGTATGCTATTGGACGTTAATTTGGTAATTTTTTTAATAAATGTGTTGTACACCGCAGTGGATGATTACAATTTATAAATTCGATATATCAAATCGAACGACAGCACTGATTTAAAAGTGTTGCATGAACTAATTACTATTTCTATATCTCCCACTAGTATATCATTGGAATTTAGGAAAACCCACTAATTTAAATATATAAATTAACTGTTTTACCGTAAGCATATAAACCAAATAATTCTAAACATGCATGTCTTTTAATATCCACAACATCTGCGATTTATTTCATAGTTTTTATATAAAAATAAAAAGTATATTGTACATTTTTAGATTGTTTTTGCAATTGCAAGAAAACCCACATACAGGATATAATAAAATTGCTAATAAATACTTACAATTAGTAATTGATATAATTTGAGTAAAACTTCCTGACCATATTAAGAAAAAATAGCGAATATATTACTGATTTGTAATATATTACTTTCAATAGGGTGTAATAGAATTAATTAAAATCTGTCTATTACCAGGTATCATTGTTTATTTTGACAATTTTGACAATTACGTGACTCGAATCTGGTTTGAACGTTTGATCCATTCACTACTTGTCATGCAGTTTCATATAATTAGTAATCGGCTATACATACTTAAATTTTGTTTTAGTACTACATATATTATTTTGCGATAAGTTTATTATTTGCACTCATCTATTCCTATAGTTTTGCTGCCAAATATGCAGCATTAGGTACGTTTCTCCTTAATAAACAATTTGCTTATCTTTAAAAGTTTATTCTATTAGTTTTTCTGCGGTACTACCTTCCGTATTCGCAAGGTTTCTTCCGCAATACAATGTTCTGGCATTGCATTCGTCGCATTTTTTCTGTTCTTCTTTATAAGCAGTATATAACCGGGTTTTTCTTGTTTAATTTCTTGTTTCCTATTACCTTCGACAATAGTTGCATTAAAGGCCATAGCCGGATAAGTATGGGTTGATTTTTGAGATGAAAATTAGGGCATATGTTTGACCCCCTAAAAGTCGCCTACAGCCAAATTTCCAGCTCTAAATATTGCACGGTAAAAATAAAAACCAAAATTTCTTTGACAATTTTTATTACACGATTGGGTTGTCCGATCGGAAGGTACAGGAAAAGAAAATATGCAGTTTTTTGAGCGCTAGCAGAAAAAGAATATTTAGAATATTTCCGTTGATGACGTGTCAATTTCCTTTTCGTAGTTTTTATATTTTAATATTTTTTTGATAAAGTAGCCGTTTGGGTACAATCACCAACATTTTTGTAAATCTTCTTTCACATTTGCCCTATACTCATTTTTTTTCTGCATGTCTACAGGCTTGCTGCAGTGCAGTGCAAGGTCTTAACGGTTGTGTGGTTCTTCGATTCTTTGTATTTAGTTCTCTGTTCTTAAAACTCCTGTATTTTGTCATTTGTACATATTCCCGTCCAGTATTATCGCAACACTGCTTTTGCTTGAAGATAAAATCTTATGAATGTATTTCCTGTGATTTTTTTCTACAGTTCTCGTTTCTTGAAATATTTTGCACGAGTGGCTTATTCAATTGACATTCTTGTTCTGTATCGACATTTTTTTACGGACTCAGATCATTTTCTGCAGTGCTCTTCCTATAGCTACTGGCATATGCATTTTTGGTGTCTATTTTAATGTCATAAACTACGTCACTAAACTTTATACCCTTGTTATTTAATAAAGGCTAGAATGTATGCTCACAACAACAAAAACAACAAAAATATTCGACGTTCATGATTTTCTTTTTATTAGTCCATTTCTGGTAATTAACAACTAATTGTGATATGTTTTTCTAATTGATTTATTTATTTGCGCAGAAATTCAATTTCTGTGAATGAGTCAAATTATCTTTAGGTAAAGATAACACAAACTTGTAATAAATACACTGAAAAATTTTATAGAAATTAGTTATATCGAATATTACAAAACAAGTAAAATTTGTACTTCCCATTATTTGAATATTTGAGAAAGAACCAGAGAAGCTTTTATCACATGTTTGTCATAGTATCTGTTATTTGCGTGATGTTTATTTAAAAGTTGTACATAATTCTATTTATCATCATATTATTAGGTACATTATAATATTTGTAAAGATACATCAATGCTTAAAATCGAGACATGTATATATTTATGCATAAAGGAATCTTAGCCCACTTTTCACATGTCGCTACACACTATCGTATGTATTTATACCGGGTGGTCCATTTATTATGCTCCCCCTAAAAATTTGGAAGCAGTCAGTTTTATGAAAAAAAGTTTCAAGTAAAAGTTTTACTACAAGAACTGTCCTATTTGATGGGTATGCAGTCGTACACCAAGGGGATCGTTTGAAGGTCACACGAAGGTCATTTTTTTAAATAGAACATGGCATTTTTTTTACAAATTCTGAAAAAGGATGTAATTGTAAGTAGAAAAGTACTAAAACTCATGTGGCTTAAAATTAAGATTCAGCGAAATATTCAAGAAAAACACAAAAAAATGATAAAAAATTATTTAAAGAATAACCTAAATAGACACAAAGTATCCGATCACTCCTGGGCTACACGAATTTCATTTAATCGGGACAATTGTTTCGGAAACTTCGGACTTACTAAAGTAAATGTTCAAACTGTTGACCTTCAACCTCGATACAGTTTAGAATTCTTCTACTAAATGAATCATGGACGTTTATTAGCACGTCTTCCGTAATTTCTGAGCATGCATTTATTATCCTTTGCTGCATATCTTCCGGTGTTGTTGGGGCAGTGAGCAATATTGCCACACATCAATAGAGTCTATACCGTCAAGATTGGAAGAACTAATTCAAAATAATGGCGGATGGACTCATTATTAACAAGCATCGGTGACTATCTCGATGAAAATTGAAAAATAATAGTGCTTATTACAATATTGTTTACTGTCCTGGATTTTTATACTTTCATTGTTATTTCAATACATATCAAATAAATAAACGTAATAGAGATATTGTTTTTTATTGTATAATTGACATACCTTTGCTTTAATTCTAGTTCTAGTTAATCTACAAAACAACAGATACCTTTTAAAACAATTCAATACTGCTTTATTCGGAATATGTGAAACATAAAATAAATTTCTTTCTACGAAAATATGGCAAATAATACATGCATTCAATTTTGCACACTCGTAAATCCAGCAAAAACAGTAAAAAAGTATATAAGCGCAAAGACCGCACATCTGTCTTTACATATTTTAACGGAGCCAGTGAATACAATCAACTGTCTACTATCCACCTATCCACGTTACATATGTATGCTCTACTTCATATTTTTGATCGTACAATTAGAAAGTGTCGCTAGTGTACATATATTAATGCTTTTTTTTTGACTTTAGATAATGTTGTTGATAGGTATGGCTAGTTGTTTTGAATTTAATTGGCACAAATTAAATACCAAGTTCATCAATTGAAGAAGTGTTACAACGCAATCTAATTTATTTAGATTCTGCAATAAATAAATTTTTAATTCAATTGTGTTATAATTGACGTGAAACTGGAGAAAATATCTGGAATTAAAATATAATTAAAGGTAAAACTAGAATGTAGTATAATAGAGAAATTATAACCTCATAATGGTTTTATAACATTAATCCAAAACATGTATGTTTAATTTCCTTTCGAAAATATTGGTGATGGCAATATGTTGTAATTTTGTACTATTTTCGCTTTAATCGTGTAATTCCGATAAGAGATGTTTGAATTTATTGTCATCAATATTTTTCAGCTGAATAATTTACTAAACCATCAGACCAGATAATGGCAGGAAACACAGATACTGATTTATGGACCTATTTCCACAATTTGATCTCGCCGCTTTTATACTGTACATTGTGGTTTTTGTACAGTATGACGTGAAACTGCGGAACAAATTTAAAATCCATGATCTGCTGCTACTGTTATAGACATTTTGCCAGTGTTTACTGCATGCAATTTATATATACACGTGGTACGGAGTTTTAGCGATATTAGGATGAATAAAAAGAGCTTTTAAAACGCGATGTTCGCTGCAATATTTTGAGATAAAGCACGCTATACATAGTTACCAGTTTGCGATGCAAAAGATGTATATGTATTCTCTTTATATTACAATTTGTCGGCGAGCAAAATGCATCGCAGCTATTTTCAGAACAGAAAGCACGTTGTAGACAGTTAACTACACCGTAATCATTTATTGTGTTCATTCTGTTGTTATAAGATGTTATGAACTACTACATATTTGTTTTTAGTGGCTAAATAG
Organism: Popillia japonica; assembly: GCA_004785975.1. Taxonomy (NCBI): domain Eukaryota; kingdom Metazoa; phylum Arthropoda; class Insecta; order Coleoptera; family Scarabaeidae; genus Popillia; species Popillia japonica. The sequence continues at coordinate 6,749 of SMLS01067906.1, forward strand.
TACAGTACTTTTTGTCTCTATTTGTTTTTCTTGTTGAATACTAGACGAATAACTTTCTCATTTTAGACAGTTAGACACTAGAATGCAAGCATAATCAAGTCTCTCTAATAAAACAGTAATTTGAATTCCGCGAATTCCTTCTTCTTCCGGTTATTCTGTGTCAAATTTATTATATATTTAATAAAGTATGGAAAATTGTTGGCAATGAAGATTACAGTTTGCTAAATGTCGTTTCAAGTTAGTATCGCTTTTGATTACGCTCGCAGATGTTAATCTTCGTGATCATCTATTAAAATTATTTAAACGAAATCAGGATGAGACATTATGCTCTGTATAATTAACGAAAGCCATAAATTTCGTCTTGATGAAAAAAAAATTCCAATGAACTAATCACAACTGCGCCGAGATCATTTTCAAAGGAATAAAACATTCAATTAATCTAGAAGCACATTTTACGTATACAAAGATGTTAACATAGTTGAAAGAGCTTTATTAAATATTGTATATACTTGTTTAATGAGTGCTTATTAGACGGTATTGACGTCCTCCTAATTGGAATTTACACAATTAATGACCAACTTAATAAATCGGTTACTTTTAATTGCCGACAAAGTCGCGATGATATCATAGAGACAATGTGGGAAAAATGTTCTGAAAAACAATACAATTGCGTTGTTTTGTTTGTTTTTAGATCGTGACACAACAACTTATAGAATCGAAGTAGATAAAACAGAATTTTATTTCTTATTGAGAGGGTTATCGTGAGGTGAAATGCACGATTTTAATATGTACTTACATGTTGCAGTATATTATTTATAGTTTGTGATTCATAATCTGTTCTTATAGACATGATTCGTCATAAATAAGAAAAGACCTCCTATTTCGATTTCATGTGTCTAGTTTATGCTTTTTCATGGTTATAAATTGAAAAAAAAGGATTTTAATAAACTTTCAAACAGATAATGAATGTTGTTATTGTCAATAAATAGTTACTACCAATTTAGAAGTGTTAGACACTTTATTACATAATTTAATTAAAGGTGTTACAAATTATGTCTGGTTTAAACATTTAATGATTACTCACAAAAATGTGCTGAGAAAAATATACAATGTATAGGGGAAGAATCCCAATATCTAAATAATTATCCCAGCCGTCCGTATGATATAGACTATAATGGCCACATGACCAAAGAATTGTAAATAAATTAGAATTCTTGTTAAATACAACATAGTTCAAAAGTCCACAAACTATATCGTTTGCACATGATTCAACGCTCATTGGAAGTTGAACCTAAAAAATTGTCATCACAATATAGACATTGTGCATTGTTATCACCATTGGCGTCATCAAACAAGCATCTATTAGCAGTGTTGAGTCGAGGTTTGATAGTACATAGTTTCCTCCATATTTTTTAAATTATTCTTCCTTGCTTTAACCATTTACCATTCCGTTACCTCTTCTTCTTCTTCTATTTAACAATTCTTCCGCACATTATGGTATTTTGTTTTAGATACACGAGGCATCTGTAAAGTGAATGGAACATAATTACTCACCCTCCTCCACCGCTCCCCTCTGTGGGTCAACTGATTCTTGGAAAAACAAGCTCGAAATGAAGAAACGACAATGCTGCTGCTTTATTTCTGCTGCGGCAAAATTGACTTCTGAGAGAATATGCTAATCGAGTGATTTAATGCCTGATTTATTAATTCCATTCACTGTATTGAGCTGTAAAGCTTCATCTTAACCTTCCCCAAACAGATTTATTTAAAGTTGCAACCATTGGACATTCACCCGGAATTGTTCGTAAAAAATCCCCGATTGCGTGAAAATCACTAGTATTCAGGAGATCTACCTAAGATATGTCCAGAGAATGCATTGAGGTGGTAGGTATACCACAGCTAATGAACTCAATGCTTCTGGTATAAAATAACCATCTACTATCAAAATTTTCTGGTTTTGGGTTTAGCATGTAATATGGAATATCTAAAATCTTCTACAAAAATCTCTGTCTGTAGGTATGAATGTAGTAAGGCATGAAATTGATTGATGATTATTGTGCAGAACTAAGAAACATCGACGAGATACCCCCAGCGTGGATACAGGGAAAGGTCTGCAGTAGCCGAGCCTCTGCCCCAAGATGGGGATCACCACATTTGCTATGATAACGTTTGTCTTGGCTAGAACGACGCAGTAGCCTCAGAAATTAATGAATCACTAGGAATTATGAAGAATCCGAGTAATTTTAACCGGGAGGACGGGTACAAACTAAGCAACACCTGGAGAAAAACTTTACAAGATCGTCAGTGTAACCATAATACCGTAACGGATGCCGCTCAGCGAATTGTAACGGTTACGAATCAGCAAAGAGAAGAAGAAATAATGTATATATGAGGGGCAGAAGATAACAACATCAATCTTTAGAATTCTTCTGAAGAAACTGACAGCATGATAAGCGAAACGTCAAGTGTAACCTTTTCTATGCTGGATTTGTATGGTGGTTCCGTACAACAACAATTCACCTTTTTCCAACCATTCTGATTTGGGTTATGAATTATGAGGACGCTTGTTTTTTGTAGCAGGCGCAAATGCTGAACTTTCAAATGTTGTTTCTACAATGTGTCTATGATTGTAGATTTCCTCGCTTTGTCTGTTCTTTAGCAAAGACTGAATTAAAATCTCCAAATAACATTTTATGCAACTGTCCTCCTGTATTTCAAAATTATACAGGGTGTCAAATGAATAATGTCGGAAAAATAAACAGTATAAAACTAATATCACAAGAAAGATAAATCCAAAAAAATACGATCATATATTAAAATAATTTTTCCTCTAATAATTACCAAATTTTGTTTAATAAACTTTGTTTAATCCGGGCCTGATGTGTGTGCAAGGAAAACAGGGACGCTGCAAAAATTTGTAATAGACATAAACAGATTTTTTATCAAGTTGAATGTTATGTAAATAAATTTTTATTGTAATCTATGAATGCATTTGTTTACGAAGCAGCTTTGCTGCTCTATGAATTGCACATGTAGTCTTTTCACAAATATTCTATTTATAACAAGGTCACACATTTGCTACAGGTTTTATTCATTTCGACCTATTTTTTTTTTCTAGGAATCAGGTGTTTTGTTTTTTTCATTACAAAAACTTTCAATATTAAACTACAACGACATATTATTACCTAACGACCTGGTAATTAATAATTTACGATTTGAGATCGCGTTCGTAGTTAATAGTTTTTTTCAAATAATTCGTGCTAGTCTTGAAGAGAACTGTTTGATGAGAAACAGGTCAAAAACTTAGAGTGTAATGTCCGCAATTACTACCACGAGCTCCGGATGCATGCTTCTGTGCTACGGCAAATCTTATCATTAGCTGGGCCGCTGTTACAACACAGTCTAGAAGAGCCTCGACGTCTAAAATTTCCCGTCGACGATCATAAACAAAGTTTTTCATGTATCCTCACAGGAAAAAGTCAACAGATTCAAATCGGGACTTCCTACTGACCACAGAATCGTTCCTTCTCGGCCTATCCAATGTGCAAATGCCTGGTTTAAATGTTTCCATACAAGTCGGGCAGCATGTGGAGGTGCCCCATCGTGCATGAACTACATTTGCCGTCGTACATGTAGTGGTATGTAAGTAATCGACTAACGTCTTTTGCAGACAATTTAAATTATCTACCGCATTTAGTTTTTCGGGAAGTACATATAGCCTAAATAAATGATCGCCCAATATTCCGACCCATACATTTATTGATGTCCTAAGTAAAAATTAATTCTGATGGATATCTTGTGGGTTTTTATCGGCCCAGTGATAAATATTATGGTAATTCAACACACCATTTTTTGTGAAGCAGTAAGTATTCATCGGTAAACAGGATCACGGATCGAAGATTTGGAAAATGAGTATCTGTTTGACGAAACCATTCAGAACAGGTAACCCGTCGAGGAAAATCATTGTCTGATAGACGTTGGATTTTCTGTACGTGATACGGGTGCAGTACAGGATTTTATTCTGTTTCTCCATAGATTAAAATTATGTTCATGCACCCAGTATTCGTATAACTTGCCATAATGTATGTACACATAAGACAACGAATGCCTATGAATGATTCAACGTGCTGTGTTGCCCATCCATTTATGCGTTGCGCTCGAACAATAAGGCCGGACTGATATTGACAAATATTAGTTTCTCGTTAGTGTGTGGACATAATGTATTCATTTTTTGGAATTTAGGTTTCCATGCCATTAGCTTTAACCTCTTTTATTTTCATAGACTATTATTGGCCTTAGTCATAACGATCTCCTACTCGTCGTTGTGTTCATTAACACCATTAACAAGAGTTAGATGTTAGGTGTCAGTTGTTGACGAACAATCATGAACCACTTTTCAGAATTCGATTTTATAGCGAAGCTATTATTCTTTAAATATGAATATGTATCAATAACCTAAGTTGTCTAGTAAATGTGCCATAGTTGTCTAGTAGAAAATACATATTATGTAGCTATAACGTCGGTGACGCAGTTATTTCTTTTAGTGAGGTGAGTGAGTCAACATAACTAATGAAACTGTGAAAGTAATTCAGCCTCAGAAACCCGGATTGGCCGTTATGGGCGTCTTTTTGCCTGTAGAAGTGATTTAATATTTCATTTTTTCGCTATAAATTTAATAAAAGATGCGAAAGAAGTAATTTAATTTGTTTTCTATCTGATAAGTGTTTGCAATGTATGGAGGAAAATAAAGCTTTAAAACCAAATTCACAATATCATAAATCTTGCATAGGTCAATGATAGTGTTATTGTTATACTTGAATCAAAACTTGAAGTCTAACTTGTTTATGTCGAGTGATTTATTACCAGTCTGTATGTATTAGGTTATGAATTGTTCAATTATGATTGTTCTATGAGACCTATAATTACAGTCAATTAACTAATATATGATATTATTATACAGAATCTGCATAGGGGTCATATATTGGAATATTCTCTATCTTTCTCGCTATTTTGAGGTAGATTTGGGCACCATTTAAAAACAACACACATGTATATTATGGAACTTATTTTTAACTTAATATTTTAATGTGATTTGTCAACCAATTAACATGAAAAAGTTTGTTGTCTAGTGGCGTTCCCAATTTGTATTAGTTAGCCTTAAATACATAATACTCATTTCATGGAAAGAGCAAATTACAGTTTATTGTAACTTTTATACTCATTAGCCTGTCACGTTTTGTAATAACCGTTACAACAGATATAAAATTTGTGGTTCCTAATTCTAGTTGCCTAAACATGCGTTACAGTTTAATCAGCTTATCGTCCGCAAGAGATTGCTTGTGGAATATTGGGATTAATACAAGTTTTATGATAGTCTAACCTTTTCAGAGCTGCTGCTAGTTTACCATTAAGGTTTGTGTCTAGATTTTTGCCGTCTTAGATACACTATTTAGAAGAATTAATGAATATTTGTTATTTTGATTTGAAGAGGGCTATAAATTTGATGATGGATGGATCGGAATACTGTATACTGAATAATTTTTGGGAAAGGTTTTCTCACTCTTCTTCAAAAGCAATTTAAAGCTCTGCGACTGAACGATGTGCAAAAATTTGCGAGGCAATTTGTCTTTCCAATGGTATATGTAGATTCGCTGCATAGTTTATGGTATCAACCTCACCAAACGGATAGTTAATAATATTTGCTCGAAGAGGACGAACATTGTCAACATATAAATGAATTATTCTCACACATCTCTTGCAGATGGGAGAACAAATAATCTTCATATTTCATCTAAATATATTTGAGCAGTAAGTTGAATGAAACATGTACGATTCCGTATAGCCACCATTCTACTGTAAATGAGGCGGACAAATAGTTATTTCGTCTGTATTAATAATAATAATAGTGTTTATTTGTTTTAGACTACAAGTCTTTTACAAATTTGAGTTCAAGTCTACAAGAATTAACATAAAAGGAAAGAAATATATATCATTCATTAAGCATAAAAGATCTTATCCTTAAATGCCTTCCAAATAGTAGTACAAGTTGTCCAGTTCAGTTTGGCATCTATGGTTACCTAATATGTCAGTCACAGTGATTGTGCGAGTTAAGCCACCAATGTATCTGTCCCTCAGAGGTTGGTATATAGGACATATCAGAAGCAAATGTTCCAGCGTTTCTTCTTCCATCATATTACAGACAGAGCAAATGTCATATTACATATGATTGCTTCTTATGATATAAACTGATAGGTAGTGTTTTTGTGTGCCACTCTGATCTGATTAACCAGTCGTAATTTCTTTATCGATGTTCGATAGTATATATATTTTTCCCCACCAGAAAGAGAGAGAGAGAGAGATCGAGAGAGAGAATATCCTTACTGATCACGTGGTTCGGTTTAGAGGTTCTTCCCAATTAATATATTCACCTATAGAGCACCACCCCTTGTTAAATCGTGTTTTCCAGTTTAGTGTCTCGACATTGTTCTCTTTTCCATCTAGCTTAACGGCTAGCGTTACTGTATGGTAACACTAGCACGCATCTCTATTTTAATGAACAACACGCATCTCTAACTCATACTCTGCGTTTTCCTTATGTTTTTGTGCATAATAATGCCAACAGATATCATTTGTTGCGGAGATTTTTCCGTTACTGCTGTACATACGTTATCACAGCGGTTTGAATTTATAGTTTCAAAATGGCCGATTTACCCTGTGACTCCACTTTGCGGTAAGTAGCATTTCTTTCTTTTTTGACGTGAGATAGGTGTATTAGTAGTACTAAATGTCACGGTTATGTTTTAACCATTCATCACTTAAAAATGCGATACATTTCTTGGCGTCCACATATTACTTTTTTTTGTTTAGCGTTAATCATATGGTAATGCTCGCCAGACACAGGTACAAAATCCACATTCGTTATTTTATTCTAGAGGCGGTGTGAGCTTAGAAGAAGCATTGAATATTGTATATGAAAACGATATCGATATTGAAGAAATCTATATAGAACCTCCAGATTCTAACGTTTTGACAGACGAAGATTCAGGGGAAGAAGACGATGGGGGTTTGATAGATAATCTCAATAGACAACAGCTCTTAGCCAAAGCCAACGTAAGACTAAGAAATAGGGAGGAGAACGATGACACGCAAGAAAGAAACGCAATTGCAGATGATGAAAATTTTTCCATTTTAGAAACCCCTGAGCGTCCGGGTAAAACAAAAATAAATTGGATAGTTGGGGACTTAGTTCCATCTCAGAAAATATTCCCAGCATGGGATTATACACCATTAAAAAATTTGTCACCAGTTGAAACATTCGAAAAATTTATAGACGACGGAATTTAACAATTTATAGTGGCCGAGTCAACAAAATATGCCCTTTTTTTGAATCATGTTGATCCCAAAATTACAATAGATGAAATAAAATGTTGCTTTGCTATACTTATTTTGACAGGATACTGTGAATTACCTGTTAGGAATTTTTACTGGGATTCTCAGAAAAACATGAAGAACCATATGGTGTACCCAAGCTATGAGAAGGGACAGATTTCGCCAAATATTACGTTACTTGCATTGCACAGACAATACCAAACCTAACGAGTCAGATAATTTATGGAAACTGAGATCATATATGTATATGACGATATGATAAAAGAATTTTTTTTACAAAATTGGGTCCCGGAGCAAAACCTAGATTTCGACGAATCTATGATAAAATATTTTGGACGCCATTCATGCAAACAATTTATCCGAGGAAAACCCATCAGGTTCGGATACAAGATGTGGTGCATGAATTCTCAGTCTGGCTATTTGATAAACTTTGATCTTTACCAAGGCAAGCATCCAAAGGGGAATGCGACATTTGAGCAAGAATTTGGCAAAAACATAGTTCATCTAGCTAGTTGATAAACATGATCCATGAGTTTCCTAATAACATAAAAAATCTGCCATATAGATTTTATTTCGATAATTTATTTACAGGTTTCAATGTTTTATATTATCTCAAGCAACTTCGGTATGATGGTACAGGAACTATTCGTGAAAATCGTTTACCTAAATCGTGTCCTTTGTTATCAAAAACACATGTTGAAACAAAAAAAGGGGAGCGAACATAATGCAATTATCGATAAAGACGATGGAATAATTGTAGTAAAATGAGTCGATAAAAATGTAGTTACTGCAGCTTCTACGTGCCATGGCATTCATCCTATCACAACCGTAAAACGGTTTTCAAGAACAGAAAAAAAGATCATAGAGGTTAGCCGTCCCTCAATTATTATGAACTATAATCAATTCATGGGAGGTACTGACCTTTTAGATGAGAACGTTTCCAACTATAGTATGTGCCCGCGAAAAAAGTGGTGATGGCCAATTTATACGTGGCTATTGGACTATTCAGTTGTAAACGCTTGGAATATTTATAGACAGTTTGCACCTATATCTCAGCTTGAGTTTAGAAGGCAAATTGTACAAACATATCTTACAAAATATGGAACTCCACCAAAAAGTGTAGGCCAGCAGCCTCGAGTTCTAGTGTTACAATAAATAGAGTATCGGACGATCTGAGATACGACGGCCGCAATCATTTTCTCGCGCCAAATGAAAATAATAAAAGAAGAAGATGCGCTGGTGAGGGCTGCATATCCAGTGTGTGAACCAAATGCCTGAAATGTGACGTTGGTATATGTACCTACAGGGTGTCCGCGATATACAAAGCATGCTTTTAAGGGATGATAGCTACAACGATTTAGAAACAAAAACATATAATACACCTTGGGTCTATCTGTAAGCGTAAACGAGAAAAAAAATTATTTCTAAAAAACCTTATTTGGTCAAACTGTACAAGAAAACTCATCCATATTGTTTCTTAAATAATCAAAAAACCATATCAAAAATTTAGGGTTGAAAATAACTGAAAACAACGATGAACACGAATTATTTAATACTTTGAAATTGAAGCGTGGTGTAATTTTTCTTCCACCATACTGTACCCGTATTCAATAGAATGGCAGATGTAAGTCAAACATCATCTGTTTATACGACCTTGAACTTGTATCGTACGAAGTCAATGGTCAAACGTTTTAAAATAAAGGTACGTTTGCGTTTTTTTTTAATAATGTTATGACAATAAAATCGATGTTATGTTGAAGTTAGAGTGAAAAGGGCGTATTTAATAGCAGCCTCCGATCGGTAAATGAAAATTTAAGTTGAGGGAAAGTCGCATTGAATGAAAAAAATGTAATTACTGCAATTATGTTATGGCGCTTTAAGTTCTTTCGTAAAGGCTACTACAAAATTGAGTTCATTTCTTTTATTTGTGATAAATTGGTGGTCCTAAAAAGGACTTTTTTGAGAGACAGGAGAAAATGTATTACAGGAAAGGCTCGATGTGTTGCAACACACGCCTGTAATCGTCGGGTAAATCTTGCACTGATCAGCTGCCGGTGTACAGTATGCATCAAAGTTTGTGACATGAGAAATAATTTTTTTTCTCGTTTACGCTTACAGATAGACCCAAGGGTGTATTATATGTTTTTGGTTCTAAATCGTTGTAGCTATCATCTCTTAAAAGCATGCTTTGTATTTCGCGGACACCATGTATACAATGTAACCATTCATTTCATACACGATAGTGTTGTATCGCATATTAGGCTAGCGTTACCATATGGTAACGGTTTTTTTTTGTATGAAAATATACGATTTTTTTAATTCCTGGTTATTTCTTTGTAAAATTCTTACCCATTACCAAGCAAAGAGTTGTAATTTTGTAAAGATCCGACCAATAGAAATTTCGCCGTTAACGGGTTTTAAAGCACTCAAACATTGTTTGGGCAATCTATTGCACGGCATTTGCTCAATTTTCTCATACCACTTAAAGGCTCGTTTCATTACCTCCAAGTTTAGGTTGGTCTGTCCAGTTCCAAGTCTGGTAATATAGTTTGGCGTAGCTTTAGGCCCATGAAATAAGTGCTTAAGAAATTCTGTTTGTATCATCTCAATATCGTCTGAATAGCTTAATGACCAGATCTCAGATCCATACAGTAGAGTCGTTATATATACATCGTTTAATTTCCTCCATAGCTTTGCATGATTGATAGAATCAAATGCTTTCTTGAGGTCAATAAAAATTGCATACAAGTATGATGACTTTGGGGATATGTTGATTGTGATTAATGAATTTAACACAAATATTTTATCTAGGCATTCGCGGTTCTTTCTAAAACCAGATTGTTCATCAGGTAAAATTTCATTCAATTCACAACAGTTATATAGCCTCTTGTGTATGATACTATTAAAAATCTTAGTAATATAATTTATCAAAGATATACCCCGGTAATTGTGAGAGTCGTTTGGGCTGCCTTTCTTATGTACCATATGCATGCTAATATCACACCATGCTTTCGGTATTTGTTCGGTCACCAGTATTTTGTTGAAAAAGTTGAGAATGTAATGGTACCAGGATGAGCGTAACGATTTGTAGTACTCATTAGGTATTTTATCTGCTCCGGGGCTTTTATCCAAACGTCGTTTTATTCAAACCGTCGATAGCCGTTAGTAGTTCTTCCATTGTAATGTTTAAATCTGCGGTGGGATGCAACACTGAGATATAGTTTCCTTCATTAACTATTTTCTTTCCATAGAAGTTACTTAAAACCTTTTGCCATTCTTCAACTGAGAGAAGAAATACAATTATTATTATTTGCTGCTGCAAATTTTTCCAGTATCTGCGAATCATACTTTTGTTTTTTAACTTTCAATAGCGCCAAGTACTGGCGTTTCGTGGATAAGTAGCAAACTAGTGACTCATCCGACTTGATATTTTTATACCGTCTATGTTGTTCACGCCAAATCTCTAGGTATAAACTCGCCTTCAGTCGTTGCAATCCCAATGGATATTCTCTTAATCATATTCTATTGATGCTCTACAGTAGGGGAAACGTACACTACAAGCCTTTTGGTACCAAGGTCTCTATCATCAAGGCGATTTCTCATTATTTGTATTGTTTTTGGTTGCATATTTTTCGTAGTTTATCAGAGAGAGGTAAGTTCTTTTTTATTTTCTTGGTGTTTTTTTGTCAGTGTTATGTTCTAGTAGAGTAGCGATGTCAATGATGGTTGTTTATTTTCTGTGCTTGTCAACTAGAACGATATTGTCTTGTATTGTAAAGAGCAGGCTTATACAGGTTCCATTACCTCCTCCCACTGTGACCTATTGATCTATTGTGCATGCCCCTATTCTTTCAGTACCTTTCTAATCCGATGTTCTTAATGAATCCCATGATTAGTTTGGATGCTGAGGCTTTAATCTGTTTAGAGACGTCCGTCCTAGATGCTGACAGCTTGTCAAGTATGTGCTCGGCTGTCTCAGTTCCAGTAAGCAGGCCTGTGAGTGTCCTTAGAGTCCTTAAGTCCAGTTGATAAATTTCGTTGCTTGTGTTTGTCCGGATGCTTGTCTCCAAAGGGATGTAATTTCTTTTGATTCTCAGTCTTTAAGTTCCTTATTTAGCTGGTGCTTTGACACACCCAAGAAGGATTTGTGGCTGGTGTGTGGGAAGGTTGATGTCCGTGGCTGGTCTTGCAAATTCGTCCGCAATGTCATTTACATTTAGTATAAATGCGCCCTATAACCCACGTCAGGCACACCCTGTGTTTGTTGCTGCGCACTGCTTCTGCGGTTTTCAGATATATTAGTTGTTGCAGTGCCTCCAGTTTACTTATTGCTATCTTATCATTTTTGACCACCATACTAGGCTGGCGTAAATTGGTGTATTTCTATATATTCCAATTAATCTATAACTCTCTTGCGTGTGTTTTGGGTAAATCATGTCCCGGCATTGCTAATGCTCTTCTTCTCTCCGCTGGCTACTGAGACAATGCCATTTTGCAAAAATTTTACAAGCTTGGATTGATTTAAAATATAAAATTTAATTTTAAATTTATTTCAATGTTTAAAACCATTTATAATTTAAATTAAAATTAAACAATATATCCATCTGTAACTGGGATTGTTACAATGTTACTACATTCCAATATTTAATTTACCAGCAACGAAATAGAATTCATCGAACATATTGATGAAATTTAAATTTATAAATTCCAAGGCTCTCTATGTATATGCAAACATTTGAATACGGTTACCATATGGAGTAGGTAAACTCTATCAAACGTTTGTGCGGTCGTTCACTAAAATTCTGTATTGTTTCTCACACAACAATTGCACCGAAATTATCGAAAATTACTTCCAGATTCGGAAGTATAAACATTGGGAAGTAAATACAGGATTTTCCTGTAGATAACGATACTCTACAAACCGCCCCATAATCACAGAAATCTGACGTCAGAGAGCTGGCTAGATAAGATACGTCATGTCGTTGCGTAAAATTTATGATTATGTCATTATCTTCCATTACTGCACAGCGCATGAAATCATATGGGTGTGCGTATTTACATATGGATTTGTGAATCTTTGAATATTGTATTGGCTTTAAGCGTTTCGTAAAAAAGTGAGCTGGGAAAACGGACGGAAGTTTGTAGTATTTTCGTGGAAGCCGTGGTTAGTCGAAGTATACATACATAAAAGTTATTACTGAATAATTACGATATAAAGTGTAATTGAATGATACAGTATTGGAAATTCGTACAATCGTTTCTTAACATGCGGTAAAATATACGAACAATTATTGTAGTAAATTGCATCAGACTTAAAAAAATTATCTTCCAGTGAAACTTGTCACGTTTTATCTGAATTCTCCATTAATGCTTTGTGTTCAATTATGTTCGTTCAGAGTGTCAAATTGATGCGTAGTGGCGAGCACAATTAAATTCCTTTTGAAAAGTATTTGAGAAGGAAGTGCCAGAGGTATAAATTATTGACAACTAATTTCAATTTGACCTTCTAGGAATCTTCATGATAATTTACGCTAGATTAATGAAGGCGAATGATAAAGTTATTTTGCTATCCTCAGAATTTCAATTCTATCACCTCTCTTACGTATGCTTTACTTCATGGTATCCTTCATATTAGTATTTCTGAATAATCTAAATCTAAGTAATAAAGGAATGAATTTAGGTATAATCACCTAAATTTACGTACATATGTATATTATGATAAGCAATCTTTATGTTTACGGCTACATACATCAGATCAAATATTTATTGGTAGATACTAGTCAAATACTTGATATTTTTCTTTACATTTTTATAAAAAAATCTCTACTGATGTTTGGACAAAATAGTTCCAAATCTGACTAATCAACATCGATGAAGTGTTCAAAATCTGGATAAACTATAGCTAGATATGAACGAAGTTGGGCAAGAACGTGCACATCTTTTTTATGTATTTTCCAATATAAAATTTATAGTGCAATACCATTCAAAGAGATGACAAAAAATATATATCTTCATCATGCATTCTAGTAAATCTATTTCGTCACCAATTGTGGATGATGCTCTGGCTGGGTGCCTGGGTGCAAACACAGGGACGTCCCATTGCGTGTTAGGTGAGTTACAGCAGTATTTCTGCGTATATATGGATTGGGTCACCACATCCGTGTTTGTTGATACCAGCCATAACCACTTTATATTCCGAAGATGTAGAAATTCAAAGAATATGGTCAGCAAATTTTTTCGAAACGTTCTTTTTTTTAGATATTGTGTGTTATATCAGTTTTATGCATTTAAACGTATTATGCAGAAACAAATAAAGTACATATCAAATATATTAGTAGTTAAATTCTAGTTCATAGGTTCGATATAGTACGTTGAGAGGTTACTTTTCAAGCACTGCTTCAACTAACGCCATACAGTTTGAATTATGGTAAGGTCTGGGTTGCACACCGCCCAAGCTAATATCAGTAGTGCCAAGCAATTTATTATTGGTGGACCCACACCAATGCAACATAGAGGAACTTTTATGTTTCTGTTGCGTGTTTATTAAATTGTTCCTGAAAGTTCCAGCTAGTTGCTTCCTATTGCCACAACTAAAACTAAATGTTGCGCTCTGTTCCATGTTTCCATTATAAGTGGCAAACATCTTAGAAAAAGAAGGAACACTTGTAAAGAAAGTGGTCTTTCATCATGTTGTTGCTGTGGTGTGGACAGGATGTAACTTGAAACTGTACACCGTTGCTGTTTGTACACTTTGAAGGAAAAACTACTGCGCTATTTCATTTTCTATTTAGACATGTCGGATTTTAAGTGGAATAATGAGTCATTAACTTTGTTAATTGAGTTTTACCGAAATTTCGAGTGTTTGTGGAATCCAATAAATCAAAAATACAAATGCAGAAATACGAACGTAGATGCAAGGACAAAATTAAGTGAAATTTCTGGAGCAAATGAAACAGAAGTAAAAAGAACAATGAACAATTTGATTGCGCAGTTCTTTAGAGAAAGAAAAAAAATGGTAGTTCCAAAAAGGCTGCGGCTAGGGCAAATTTTGTGTCAAAATGGTTTGCATATTACAACATGAGAAGTTTAATAGCTGTAATCCGCCGTAGTGTTTTCTTTCTTGAACATGGGTCGAACCCAATAGTTACGTTTTCTTTTTTTCACTTAAAATGATAAAAGCTGCTGCTGCTACTGCAAGACACTCCTCATCGGTCGACATCTTTAAACACTGTTGACTCAGTGGAGATACTCTGTTCCGTCTATTCGTAGTTCGTTGCTTCTTGTCTGTACTTTGGAACCAACGGTAACATACACCGAAAGAAATGTTGCTCTATGATGCTTTGGTGTAGGTCCACCTTTACATGTTTGTTAACAAGCTAGCTAGCTTGCTAGAATTTTCTGCTGTTGTTGATCGTTAATTGTGCCATTTAGAATATACAACCTTCCTAGATTTTTGCTGATATGCATCTCGAAACTATAATTCCTTACCGAAACTTAACTGTGAACTTGAAACAATTTGTATGAAATACTTCGTATGCAAAATTTTAGATACATATCTAATTTCAGTCGCCTACAATCCACAAAACTCTTTGTCTAGCCTAAGAAGTACGTTTCCTTTTATTACTTTTGAATTTCTGTAGCATACACGGAAACGCGAGAACGTGCTTTATTGTTTGTCTATCCTAAAGTACCATACATTATCCAAATTAAGCTTAGTTTTATGAATCATATTGCCATAAAACGTTCTTTTAAATTTAAACCCGATTGTAGATTCTGTTTGCAAATTTTCAAAAACTTTTTTTTGGCAATATTTTCCCACAAATTTGAGCTCTTAGTATGATATGACTTTTTGGAAGGAAAAATTCCGTCAGGACAAATTTTGTATGATTGGAATTCATTTTTACGGGTTACTTAGATAAAAAACAAGTTATTAAAAAAACAGTTATGTTAAGAACAGGAATATTAAATAATTGTGCTGACAAAGCACTAATATTGGGGCTGGGTCCATTTCTCCTTAGTTTTACTGTTAGAAAATGATTAAAGACAAATTAAACATTATCAGTATCATCTTTCTCACAAGTCTGTTTTCTTCTTCTTTTTACTCTCTTGGTAAGTTTTGCATTAGCTGAATTTCTTTTACTTACATTATTCGATAGCGGATTTAGTAAAATTGAGTTTTTCTATGGTAAGATTGGCACCAATATTATAAAGCAGGAACAGATATTGATATACATTTTTGTGTGCTAATGAGTATGTGTTCAGAAATAGAATTTAATCAAGTGTTGTGCTAAGATCCATACAAATTACATTATTCATTTCGTTGTACTTTAAGACCAGCTGTTTTTTGTGGATGTCGATTTTGTAAAGGTATGCCGGTTAGAGATACGCATTGAAAACTTCAACTGATTTATATCGTAGACAGTTCCAATGAACTATCATTGTATTTCAAATAGCTCACTGTTATAATCTCGTGGTGCTAATATCTTAAATCAAAATTGCGAATATGGAGGGTGTCTTTGAAATAAAAGTAAAAAATATGAAAAATGGTGAAATACAATTATGTACTAGAATATAAATCCAAAAAAGTTGTAGTTCAATTATGACGCGTATGCCAAATTAAAACGCCTTATAAATTGTATAATGTGCTGCCTATGAATGCACAATGTGTTTAAAGAAATACTTCGATTGAACTAACGCAAAACATCGCACAAACAACTACCGATGTAATAAAAACTACGAGATAACGGTGATGTGACAGCTTTTTTAAATATATGTAGCTTTTAATGGTAAGGGTTCAATAGCCTCAATATGATTACGTATGAAAATGTTAGCGGAGACTAATTGATAAAGACATTTTTATTTTAAAACAAATTACATCTTAGTAAACTGTGTACCGTACTGCGAGACACCGTACTTGTCGTGCTTCTTCACGTGTACTACACCTGGATTTCTGTCAACAAGGTCCAGGAGGTCTTCTTCAGCACTCCCAAAATCCTACAGGGCCTTTCATGTCCACGATCTTCATAAGATGGCAACAATCTACCGGTTTCTGGTTATCTTTCCATTTTTCATATTTTTTACTTTAATTTCAAAGACATCCTGTACTAGCAATACTTACATATTCTCAAGTTTAACAACAATCCCATCTTGTATTGCACAAATCGAAATTTACTTTAAAATTTTATTTCGACATATTTCTACTACAGTAGGTCCGAAATTTGCACCAGCAATATGAAATAAGCAACAGAACTGGATTTGGATTTACTTCTGGCGTAGAAGCACCAGAACATTTAATTCAATAAAGATGGACTAGTCTCAGTAATAACGTAAGATTGGATCTGTCTAAAACCAACATTGATAAAGGAAGAAATGCTGAGAATCATGAGAAAAAATTCAATTTAATGTTTGCACCAAAAATGACTTCAGTTGGTTTGAAAAATGTTGCAGTTAAACAGAGAAAGTCCAGAAAATATTTACACAAAATGTTGTATTATGTTATATGTATTAGGTATATAAATTCGCAAACTAACGTCAGAACTCTGTGTGGACGTTGTCAGAAAATTAAATAAAAACATTCTTTTTCGGGAAGAAAACAGTTGTAAAATATAGTATCGTAGAAAGAATTTGAAATTCCCCGAGATACTTTAACACTTATACTAACCGGATATTTTCGTAAAAATAAAACTACTTCTGTACTAATGTACATATGTGTTAACGAATGTTATATTAGTTTCGTCGGATTTTACATACAAAAAGTTCGTAATAAAACCATTTAATTTGCATCGTTCCTAAATGTTAGATCGCGTATGTAGGAGGCTCATACAAGGAGTAGCATTTTTGAGTTTGCATCAATATTTACATAAGTTCATACCCCATCACAGTAAATTAACATTTTCGTAATTCCGCACTATAGAAATAGACTTAAATTATGTAGATATTTACTCTAAAACTGCCATTCTTTATTAATTGTGTTTACACATGTATGCATATATGTATGTATATATAATACAGCTAAAATGGAAGCTCTCTTAATGTTATCTATCCAAATAATGATCCAGAAAAGGATACATTATACTCGTTATATTGAGTTTGTCACATTCCCAGCGATTAATGGATGGAATAATGTGCATTTTAAACTCCAGCGATAGGCATCTATTTATATCGTTTCGTTGTATAACTACATATTAAAACAAGAAGGACATTTTTCAGACACATTTGACCTTTTAAGAATTCCCTAAGTTCCTTTTTTAGTAATTTGCCTTCGTTGTAGATTATAACAAAATGTAATTTATACACTTAAAGTAGTTTAGATACTTGGAAATTGTTCTTGAACTTAATCTAATAATATGAAAGAAACATAATACGAGACATTATCCTATGTTTTCGAGATCAGCGTTAATGGAATTCTGTTGTCAGTTAGAATGTATATGAATACTTAGCAGTTATAAATATGCAATCTACACATATGTTACATTTTCCCATCAGATTTTCGCGTTAAACTAAGACAGTATAAAACTCATTTTGTAAAATTGCTGTCATTGAATATTGACAACAGCTTGTAAATTGAGGTATAAGCACTTTTACTAAAAGCTAAATTAGATAAGCTTCACTCTAAAAGGAGAAATACCAGAGTTATTAATTTTTTCATTAAAAAAAACAATTGAGCAATAATATAAAGTGCAAGAAATGACTCCAATTCTGTTTATAAATCAAATTTAGAGACCTTTATAAACTGTTCCGATAGAATTAACTTTTAACATGTTAGCAGGACTGAAACAATGGCATGATAGCTACTGTTTAATGCTGTTGAACAACTAGCGCACTTAATTTTGTATGTCCTGATATAGGATTATATTTTTCAACTTACAACCTATTCTATTCCTTTTTTATATTAATCACTATGGAATCATCCGATGTGCAAAATTAACGACAAAAATCATTTTATATATCTAAATTACACACAGAAATAGAAAAATTTAATGAAATAATTTCTTCTCAAAGATCTTCGATTTTGTCTAAAGCTACGGAAGTTGCCCATTTGATCTTGCGCCTGTGAGATTATGATTTTCATGTCTAATTGGGTGCTTCCAAAATGTATGTAAGTATGTGATAATGACATAAGGTAGTAGTCTGTCTTTCTGTTTGGAAATAAATTTTCTCGACAGAATTTAAAATTGCAGACTTGCAGAAACTTTTCTCCTCGACAGAGTCTGTCTTTCTATGATGATATTTTGGGAAGGATATATTTTCTAAAAGAATTCCTTTAATATTGCGAAATCTGATAAAGTTAATACTTTTACCAAATAATATATTTCCTTTACGGCTTCCAAAATCTCAGTGCAAGCTGTGTTTGAATTAAATTATGAACAAATTTCTGACGAATTTCGTTATGAAACATCTTTTCTAATTATGACAGCAGAGATTTATTTGCTTTAAAAGGTTATTTTATGTTCCAAAAGTACTATAATCTTAACGCGATATATCTCATTTGTTAGCTTTAAACTTACATAGCATTTATCTGAAGCTATATAACTACTTGTAACAAGAACACAATTAGCTATAAACTACATACATTACTTATTAAAAATACACTATCGACCATAAATGAGGGATCACTAGTCTACCAGTATAATTACTCGCTCGTTTGAACTGTTTCACTTAAAGTAATAAAATAGAAATTGTCCTTTCTTCTTGAACTATTTAAGGAAATTATAACCACATGTAAGACAGACACTAATATAACAAAAAACGTAACTATTTATTTAAGCTGGTTTGTATTATTGTATTATTGTGCATGTAATAGGGGTGTTATTGCCGAACATTTATATAATTAGGATAGTATTTCGCACTCTATCATGTAGAAAATATTAGTTTACATTTAGAAATTGTACAAGAAGGTCGTGAAGCGTGAGTTGAATGAATAAAAATTAAAAAATTATATCTTGCCGAAACGAAGAGAACTAAGTCCGGTATCGAAAAAATAATTCCTTACGAATAATAGCACACAAACTTAAATTAATTTACCGGGAAGTGCAAAAAATGGTGAAACGTTATAAGATAAACGGAAACACAGCACCACGAAGACGTTCCGAAAGACCCAAAGTGACTACACCGAATGAGTGCACAGTTAAATGAAGGACGCGCAAATCGAGTGCCGCTCACAACAGTGAAGAGGCAGTTGACGAAACTGGATTGAAAACCATTACTACGGCGGCAAAACTGTATGAAACGATTGGAATGGGCCAAACAGCATAAAGATTGGGACATGAATATGTGATCAAAGGTGCTATGAACGGACGAAAGCAAGTTTCAAGTCCTCGGTACTAATCGACGTACTTTTGTTACAAGAAGAGCTGATAAAAGGATGCTGCCAGCATGAATGCACCAACCCTTAAGCATGGAGGTGGTTCTGTGCTAGTTTGGGATTCATTTTCCTTTAATGGCGTCGAGGATCTGCATCGAATTGAAGGAATTTTGAAAAAAAAAATTATCGAGACATTTTGGAGCACCACGCTATTCCTTCTGGAGTAAGATTAATTGATGAGAGGTTTTACTTGCAGCAGGACAATGATCCCAAGCATATCTTCCGACTTTGTAAAAATTATTTGCAAGTAAAATGATCTCAGACCGATCAGTATTTTGCCTTGCCTTTCTAAGATTTTGGAAAAAGTATTGGAGCAACAGATGCGTTCGTATTTAGAGATCCATCATCTTATACCTGCGAATCAATCGGGTTTTAGGCCACGCCATGGATGTCACACAGCTCTTCTGCACATGGTTGATGAGATTCTTTCAGCCACGGATAATCGCAAACTAACTATCCTCATCCTACTAGATTTTTCAAAAGCATTTGATACTATTATTCATGGCACACTATTGCATATTCTCGCTTATCTTGGGTTCTCTCCTTCAGCAATAGGTTTACTTGAAAATTACTTACGTGGCAGAATGCAGTATGTGTCTCTACATGGTAGGGTCTCGTCTGAGCTTTCCTTGACTTGCGGGGTTCCCCAAGGCTCAATTTTGGGGCCTTTATTATTTGCCTTGTATTTGTGTAACATTGATAAATGTTTCAAATTTTGTAAATGTCATAACTATGCGGACGATACGCAGTTATTTTATTCTTTTAATGTTGATGATGCGTCCATGGCGAACTGTCGCGTTAACGAGGACTTGGATTCGCTGCTCAAGTATTGCAATTTACATTCTCTTAAAATTAATCCTGCTAAATCTGCGATCATGTTCTTTGGTAGTGAGACTCTGCGAGAAGCAGCCAAGTGTCACTTAGATATAAAAATAAATGGTAGCAGTTTGTCACTGGTGGACATTAAATGTAACCTAGGATTACATCTTGATATTCCTCTGAGATTTAAACAGCACATAGATTCCCGTATAAGAATATCTTACTCTGCCTTAAAAGTACTGTACTCGAATCGTGACTTTTTCGAAGGTTCAGAGCAATGCTAGCAGAGGCACTAGTGCTTTCACAGTTTAATTTCTGTGATGTAGTGTATGGACCTTGCATAGACAAGGTTACAAGTAATAAAATTCAGCTTGTGCAGAATAACTGTCTTCGCATGATCTACGGGTTGCGTAAATGGCAGCATGTTTCAGCTAAGATCAACGAGTTAAATTGGTTGAATATGCGGAACAGACGAGAATTGCACAGTCTATCTCTTTTTCATAAAATTCTGACAACAAAATGTCCCCAGTACTTATTTCAGAAGATATCCTTCCGAACAGATGTGCATAATGTGAACATCCGGAGGAGAGGTTTATTAACTACACCCATTCATAGAACTGCTATGTATGAGAGAAGTTTTTCATATCAGGTTGCTAAAACATATAACTCTATTCCGGATTATTTCAGAAATTTATCTTTGGTATCTTTCAGAGTGCACATTCGGAGGAAACTTTTTGTCGGCCAGGAAGGGGACATGCTCTAGTGGCCACTGCTCAGTTGAAACGCTTACACAAATATGTACCTACCCCTTTATCGACTGTTTTTTTTTGTGGTATTGATTTTTAACTCTAATTAATGGGAACGTCAGCGCTTTATGCTTTATCGTTTGTCCTATATGTTTATCATATATATCTGATGTATGCTAGTTTGTATCACCAATCCGGGCAGTATCTGAAGGTGACTGTGGGAAGCTCCTTTAAAATATCAGACGCCGGGTGACCATTGTGGACGCCTGCAGGTCTGTGGAGTCGCAGCCCGTTTATTTTTACTTATTGTCTTTTTTTCTCTGGCCAATTTATTGTTGGAGTGTTAATGATGAAATGTAAATTTAATTTAAGTGTAGTAATGTAATGTTTAAATAAATTATGATTAAATAAATAATGTTTAAAGTAAAAGAAAGAGAAGGTGTCCTAATAAATATGGGTGCCCGCTGCAATCGCCCGACATTAATCCCATCGAGTTGTTGTAGGATGAGTTAGACACAAATGTACGACACCACTGTCCAACATCCCAGAAGCAATTGGGAGCAATTAGTGAATGAAGAATAATAAAATAGTAAATATTATTCCGTTCTACGTTTTTATTACAAATATTCTTGTATTTTATAAGAAACAAATGTTTGTTTTATAAAAAAAATATTTTCATATGTTTAGTTTCACAAAATATACAGCAGTTTATTGTAATTTCCGCAGTGTCCCTCATTTTTGGCCAGTAGTGTATATCACTTGAGCTTCATTTAAAAATTGATCAACTTGTTCAGCAGAAAGACAGTTTGATTTCTTTGGTTCATGCCATGGTCTGCCATCCTTGTTTACATCAATATTATGTTTAATCAGCACCGATCGATTTTATTTTGCAATTATTTGTTTATAAAGTAGAGGCACGTACAGGTTTACCCGTTTCATTGATACATACATATAAAACAAATTACTTGCGTGATCTGGTACCTTACCGTAAAACTATCCAGACTTTGAAATTAACATTTGAGAATCGTTGTTTATATATGTATATGTTTATTACAACACAGTGCCAATAAGTTTCGTAATAGAGATTATTGAAGTTTAGTTTATTTAGGGCCGGTTGTACACCACCATTTATCCCAATACTTATTCTCTCAAATAATCTACTAAGAATAAATATCGGCGTAAAGGAGATTATAAGCGTTCTACAGGCCCACGTTTTAGTTAAAAGTTAGATAGTTGAGGGTAGTTATACGAGCGTCCGATGCGTAGATAAACTAATCTTAGAATAAAAATGCCGACATTCTATTGGGTATTAATTACGTATACACCATATGTATTCCCGCACTTGGCTCATATTGGCGTGATATGTCTTAAATATGTGCTTGAGGTTAAACTACAGAATAAGTTAAAACGAGGAATAGTTTCATCTGTGGTAATGTAGAACCGACTCTTCTACTACTACTACTAGAAGAATGCATCAAATATTGAAAATAACATTTGTAAAACTTGGTTAATCTGAAAATATAGAATGACATACCCAGGATCAAAAGTCTTAAATACTTTATCCCTTCCTATATACCTACTATGTTAGTAGTAAGAAATTCAAAATCTCGTTTCTGTTTATTGGGTGAAAATCAAGAATTATTTTAACTTTTTCACAGAAAAATCGTAGTACTGTCAATTTGGACGTTTTTCTAGTATACTTGAGATTTGAGATGATACTTGAGTATACTTCATGTGTACGATGTGTACTCATCAAATGAGTCTACTGTTAAGCTACTGTCAAATGCAAACTTGACAAAAAATGTTGTGCTTTCAAAATATGCTTAGAAATGTCATTGATGTCAATATGGTGTTAACAGGTGTCAATGTAATTATTGTATGAAGTATCAAATTATAAAAAGGCACTGCATTATTAAGTAAAATAAACAATGCTTTGTAACAGAGTTGTATTTAGTTCGAACTTCTTGCATCTATATGAAATCAATTGTTAACCTGTCAATTTTGTTAGGCTTAAAAACATTGAGAGATAATATTATAAGTCCTACTTACACAAAATCATTTTAAAACAGTTTACTAGAAATTTTAACTGAAATTTGCGATTTATTAAAAGATTTAATTCACGTATGTAGGTACACTCCTTTGCTAAATACGTACAACTCTTGCATCTAATTTTTGAATTCTTTACCATAAATTAATCTCATATTTACATATTTGATGCATTTTTATTAAAGGTTTGTTAAAATTACTGTCTAAGTAGTTTTAGGTTAGTTTGAGTTAAGTTTTTTGATTAATTTTTGACGCAGGTTTGTAGTTTTTTTCTACAAAATTTAATAAGCTATGCGATTGTTACAGAGTATAAATTGTGATTGATTACCTAAAAAATTACAACACACAAAACTATGTGTTCATATAAACTATAAGTATATGTATTTTTATGATCTTTTTTACTTATCTTATTTTCCTGATATTTTTCCACTTCTCGGTCAATTACAACACTCTAATTCGAATAAAGATCATATTTACTCCAAAACCTTTACAATATAGGTAATTTGGTTTTCATTACAATTTCGCCAATGGAATAAAATTGACATTTAATTCGTGTCAAATATTAAATAAATAACTAGCCATGTCTATCAACAAAATTATCTACAGACAAAGAAATTCAGTGATATACATATAGGATTATGTTTACAAAATAGTGGACAATTTAAGACATTTTTGAAATGTAAAATTATAATCATAAGAATAATGATCCTTATATCAATGTTTTTTTTGTCAAGCTCTAACAATTCTGTTCAAGGACTAGGGAAAAACATGGCAAAAAAAT
>SMLS01067907.1:0-15129 GCA_004785975.1 Popillia japonica
TACTTCCTACAAGACAGTCTTACCTGACACAGAGGCAATATTACAATATCATAGCTTAAAGAATATTTTGATAATAGATTAATCAGTTGTGGTCAAGATATTTAGGTGATTTAACACCATTCTGATTTGTTCTTTTAAATTTTGTATTTTTCGGTTTCTTGTCCTCTATAAGGCCTACATATGTAGTACATGATCTCAAACGATAATCAATCTGTATGTTCTTCATGACTGAGGCAACACCATTATCAGCAACTACGCTTATGCCCTTACGGTAACACTCTGATACTTTTTATTATAAAACTATAAAAATCATTTCTAATCGGCTGGTGAGGTTGATTATTACCAAAACAATAAATTTTCCTGCTAAAAGGTTTCACTTTATCGCGCCAGCAATGAAAAATATGCAGCATGAATCCTTTCTCCCTTTAATTTCGTCATTTCAACGAAATAATTGACAAAACCGTTGGCGCCAATCCTCATGAAAGTTTTGTGAAAATTTTGCGAGAAATGGGTAACGAAACAAAGAATCCGCAGTAGTAAAAGTTTCAACTGTAGAGCGGTAAATATAGAAACAATAAAAAATGCAGTATTTTGGTGAGCTTCTCGGCGCGGCAGTAGAAAAGTATCGAGGTCAGCGGTATCCGCATCTAAAGGGAGTTGGTTGAAAATGAAACAAACCGGTCAGCACAAGGGAGAAGGAAACAGGGGATTGAAGGTCCTCTTTGTGCCTCGTCGTTAGCCGGAGTTAGTTTATCGGAATCATAGAATTTATTCAATTTAAAACCGGACGACTGTGTTTGTTGTGCGGCTACTTATTCTCAGCTGGGAGAGGTTTCAATTGTTCAACGTCACGTAATAAAACTGTAAAATATTTAACGTCGTCCTGTGTACGAGGAAATAATTGAAAATTTCGTTTCATACCAGGCAAGAAAACGTTTTACGAGCTTCGTATAACAATAAAACACGTGGATATATGACGTTTAAATTGCCTAGCAGCGAATGACGTTTATATTTGACATGTAAAATTGGATTAGGCCAGTTTTAAATGAATAGAATATAGAAACATCAATTGCTTCCAAATTTATGCAACACCAAGAAGGGGGTGCGAATTTTTTGACCAAACTTGGTAGAAACGTATAACTAGTCAAAGGCAATAATTGATTAAAATTTCAAAGAAAAAAAAAAACAAAAGACTAACACAATTTAACATAGTTTTTATTAATAATGTATCGAGCCGCCCCTATTAGTTTCACACTCCCTCACTCTTCGTGGCATTGATTCGACTAGGTGGTCGATATCCTCTTGGGGTATGGTGTCCCAAGCAACCTGAAATTCATGCCGGAGAGCTATTAGTGTCTGCGGGGGATTGGCTAAATTCATAAGTTTTCGTCCCATAATGTCCCACACATGTTTTATTGGCGAGAGGTCGAGGGATTTGGGTGGCCATGGCAAGATATTGACATGAGCCTCTTCGAAGCAATTTATAGAAATTCTCGCTACGTGGGGAGGGGCATTATCCTGCTGGAACAGTGGGTCTTCGAGCGTTTGAAGATATGGAAGAATATGGGGTTCTACCACCTCATCAATGTAACGCTGGGCGTTCATGGTGGTTTGGATGAACACCAACTGAGACCTACTCCCATATGCTATAGCACCCCATACCATAACACCCGCTGCTCGATGCACATGCCTTTCAACGGAAAACTGAATATCACGACGTTCCCCACGTCTTCGTCTGACCCTCATACGGCCATCATGCATTCCTAGACAAAATCGAGATTCATCACTGAACACCACCTTATGCCACTCCACGATCCAATGCATTCGCAATCTACACCACTCCAAACGTTGCTGTCGGTGTTGAGCCGTAAGTGGTAACACAAGATGTGGACGATAAGATTGTAAGCCGAAACCCCTAATTCGACGATAAACGATTCGAAGGGTTACAGGACGACCTTGATTACCTAACCACACGGCAGCAATTGATCTGGTACTGGAGAACCTGTCTCTTAGTGCCATTAGGCGAAGGCGGCGGTCCTGTATCTTATTAGTTTTTCTTTGGTCTCCGGTTCCTCTTTGGCGTCTTTCCTGACTCTCCCTAGTCCATGATTGATAACAGCGCATAATGGTGGATTGGTTCCGGTTAAGGCGGTTTGCAATTTCCCTGTATGAAAAACCACCTTCTTGCAAACCAACAATTCGACCTCTGTCGAATTCGCTTAATTGGCGATAATTTCCATGTTACCGCACTCTAGGCATAATAAAACTTTTTAAACACGTTAAATAAAGGTATAATAAGACAAAACCGTTGAAATTAATTTGAAACAAACAAGAAAATACACCACACATTAGTGTTAGCGAAAACTGAATGAAGTGTCAGATGTGCCATGACCACTTAATCTATCGCAACAAAATTTTAATCAATTATTGCCTTTGACTAGTTATACGTGTCTACCAAGTTTGGTCAAAAAATTCGCATCCCTTCTTGGTGTTACAGTTTCCATGTCATGCAGTATATGCATGTTTGCAGGCCATTTTTTCAGTTATGTACTTTAACATAGTTGTAGTTACTACATATTTGCATAATTTTTATAGAAAATTATTGTCGGTTCAATTTACGGTGATAGCATATGCGCTTTTTATAGCAAATGGCGGTTTCCCAAAGAACACTGCTTGCAGTGATAACCTCCACAGTTGTTGTTGAGTACCCAGTTTAGATGTGCATAAAGCGTTTCATGATTTTATTACATATCTGTCACGTTACCACTAAATTGTCAGATTGGATAACATCAAACATAAAGTAATTAAATGAAAGTTGGATGCATTTAAGTTTTCTCTTGTTATAGACATAACAAGAAATATGAATTATTCCAAGGCAGTTTGTTTCTTAACTTTGTACTAGCGTATGTAGGATACAATTTCCAAGTGCTGCGCTCTTGACCTTACTTGACTTATATGATACCTCTAGCAACGGACTAATTCAATCCTCATGTCCTCTAGTGGCTAAATGTTGTGTAGCCACGAGAGGGTATGAGATTTGAATTAGTCCATTGTCGTATAGGATATCATAGAAGTAAAGTCAAGAGCAAAGTACTGTAAAATTGGATCTCTCGTCGTCCGCTACTATGCTTGATCTAGCTTCTACATAGTTGTATTCGTTTGCAGGGTGATTTCAACAATAAACCATAAGCGCCTATTATATAGGAAATATTGTGCTATCTATCGACGTTATTTTCATGTACACAATTATGCTCAGCCAGTCTCAATTATAGTACACCTTGGCAAATCACCATGCAAAGACTTACACCAGAACAACGTTTACAAATCGTGGAAATTTATCTCCAAAATTCGCGCTCTGTTTGCCAAACGTATAAAGGACGTCGTTCGAGTTTGCGGTGAGTATACTCGTTCACTTGAGCAGCTAATACGCTATACTATGGCTCGATTCATGGCCAGATTTCCTCTTTTGGATAATATTCATCCAAATCGCGCCAGCACCGTATGTACAGAAGAAGCAATCGCCGCTGTAGATGTGAGTGTGACAGAGGACTCGAATTTATCGATCCGAGGCAGTTCTCAGCCACTCGGTCTCTGCCCGTCCGGTACTTACAAAACTTTGCAGAAAGATCTTGGCCTACATCCATATAAGATCCAATTTGGTGAATGGTCTGAGAATCTACTTTACTTTTTGAACCAGATCTTTATAGTCAAATCATCTTCAGCGATGAGGCTCATTTCTGACTTAGCGAGTATGTGAACAAGCAGAATTGTCGTTTTTGGAGAGAGCATAATCCTCATAAGACTTCTGAGAGTGCATTACATCCTGGAAAAAACGCTGTTTGGTGCAGTTTACATGCCACAGGCGTCATCGGCCCATTTGTCTTTAAATCCATAACCGGTGCCCGTGAGTGGCGAACGCTGCAGGCAAATGATTCGTGATTCTTTAATTCCTCACGTCAGAAATGGTTCACAATAAGACGGCGCAACATGCCATGCAGTGCGTGAAACCATCACTTTATTGAGCCAAACGTTTGGAGACTGAATTGTCGCAGGAAATGGACGTGTGAATTGATCACCTTGCTCGTGTGATTTGACACCTTTGGACTACTATTTGTGGGAGTACGTCGAATCTGTGATCTATGCTGATAAACCATCAACGATGATCATTTAGACGCCAAGATTCGATGCACTTTTGACTAAATAAGAGCGGTTATGCTCGAAAAAGTGGTGCAAAATTGGACCGACAGGATGGCGTTCTTAAGACGCAGTCGCGGAAGCCATGCCATGAAATTCGTGTGCTAATAAAGACAAAGTTTAGGCCATTCCATTGAATTTGTTGTCTCTCATTAAAAAAAAAGTTCTATGTCTCTAAAATTTGTGATTACTACTAATTTTCGTCATTGATTTGAAGTCTCCTTGCTACTGTTGCATCAATGTGCCATTAACTTCTCCCGAAAATTGCTAACGATTCATGTTGTCTTCCGATTAACGTTATATTCTACGAGGAGCATAATGTCATGGTTACCCCGACAAAGTGTGGTAGTTATTCGGCAGGTGTTAGTCCGTTTTTATCTATCTTCGCGGCTGCATCATGATGGTCATTGTCCTGAAGGAACTCCTAAACATCTTATCAAAGTTATTAATTAATTCTGCTCCATTCCAAATTTCCTTACCAAAAGCAGCATTTGGCTTCAAGTTTGTAAATGCCTTTAATGTGCAGCATACTCAGGTAGTTTTTATTTTTTATGTGAGCATTAGAATGCCTCCAATGCACCTTTATCTTTCAGTTTAATATAATATGTGGTAGCAAACAGGCCGACAAGATTTTCCAGAATCGTTAAGTAATGAAGAATCATGCGGTTTTCCAATTAATACCCAATGTTTTTGTGGGGTACCTGTAGAATCGGTAGTTCTTACTTCATTTCTGTCCTAAAGTATTGAACTGCATGGTAATTTTCTTTCTCTCTAATATTGTTTCTTTAATCTATTAGTTATTTCAGTAATAAACGGCATAAATACCTATACGTTTTTTTTTTGTTGACGTACATCCTTGTTCTTGTTTAAAGTATGCCTTTAGCTTCCTAGCAGTTTTTTCCTAGCACGTTATCAACCTGTTGAACTTCTAATAGTTGGTTCACATGTTTTAGCAACGTATTTACAAGAGACCTACTATGGTTGATAAGTCAGCGATTGTGACAGCATGATCATCAGAGCATCAAATGGAAGCCTTTCTATTCGTCAACACCCGAAGCAATTTCAACACAGTAAACAATGATTGTGAAAACCTACGCTCAAATATGGTTGTTAGCTGCACCGAGGTCGATAGAAGCGTCGCCATCTTCTCGGACAGCCAAGCAACACTTAAAGCGATCAGTTCAGCAAGTGTTGACTCCAACCTGGTTTGGGACTGCGTTAATGCCCTAAACGAGATGGGTTCCCAAAGGAAACTAATTTTAGCCTGGATTCGCAGCCACGAGGGTGTGAAAGGTAATGAGGCGGCAGACAACCTGGCCAGACAAGGTTCGTCGAGGCAATTCGTCGGGCCCGCCCCATCCTTCGGCACCACCAAATCACAAATCAGAAAATCCATCAACGACTGGATTCACAATAGGTCCAGGGATTGGTGGCGAAAATCACCTGGGCAAAGACAGGAAAAAAAGTTCCTAAAAGAACAGAAGCCTGAATTCACTAGAAACCTACTAGATAAAACAGGAAAACCGTCAAAATGTTAGTAGGCCTGTTGATATCTCACTGCAGACTGAATAGACATATGTACAACATAGGCCTAGCGGAAAATGCCTTGTGCAGATTCTGCAAGGAGGAGGAAGAAACCCCAGTCCATGTGCTATGCCACTGCGAAGGCCTGGCAAGAACAAGGTTTCTTATTTTGGGCACAGAGTATCCCACATCACTAAGCTACACACAGGAGCCGCTCTCAAGGATGTTAAGCCTCATAAAGAGGGCAAAGTTCGCGGGCGCCTTCTAGGATTACTGGATCACAATAGACCGGGAAGGTCGCGGTGAAAGAGGCCCGTAGGGCCACCCCTAATTTAAGCTAATCTAGTGGTAGTTGGCTTATCGATTTAAGTGTTTAACAAAACGAATCTTTCCTTCCTGTGCTTCCTAAGGATATTATCCAAAGAATTGACGCTGATGTTATTGATAAAAATTCTGAAATTTTAGACAAAATAGGTAACGAAACTAAAGATCACGAAATGGGCAACTCTTCTGAAGATGTAATCACCATGAAATATATAGATTCGTAGAATCTATAATAAGAAAATAAACTAACGAAGAAAGAGGTTAAAAGCTGGCGCAAATCCTTACTTTGTTTGTACTGGATTACGTTCTTACGAATATAAACTGAACTAAATAGAAAAATTACTGTTGTTGCATTGCATATTTTCAAATTTTGTTACAAACTCGCATTGCGACGGAATGCAAATATTGCCTTGCCAATTGACAATAGAAAATTTAAGCCAATTTAATTGAGAAATTAAATATCCACATATTGTGTTTAATGTTTTACAATATCCGAGATTAGAAATGTATTTGAGCATTGTTTTGAAAGTAAAGTCTACATAGATGAATTAGAAGAGAGTTCACACCTCACAAATGTAACAATATTATTGTGATTACTTTAGGCAGCTGTATATGTATGCGCATTAATATTAATGATTCATAATCTTCGCAACATCCAATTTTGTCACATTGTTAACGGATTAATCTCTAATAAAAGATCTGCGGCATAAATCCTGCTTGCTCCATCAGAATCTATAGTTTTAATTAACGGCAGATTTAAAATTCACCATCTAACGTGTGTCGTCAGCGCTTTAGTCTGGATAAAGTACACAATTCTATAACGACTACGTGTTTCACAAAACTCTTGTGTTACATTTTAGAGTAATTAGTATCGCTTTTAAAACATTACGTGTTAAAAATATTCCTAAAAATATGACCGAATGCCGAAAAAAAAAGATCCGAGATGAAAACGTAGCCGTCGGTTTGTCAAAGCCGACCGTGATGAGTCCTCGCGTTATTGGGTTTCCATCAGATGATTTGTGTCGTGTAATCAACCGCATGACGAACGATTGGTCGCAGGTGCATAATAAATCAAGAGGCATCTGGTTAATTCGGACTGACATCGGGAGAAAAGTTGAACATCGGCCGCCCAATGTTATTTGCTCTCTTTTTTTATCCTGAATTTTAACTGAATCCTTTTGTTTGAGCGATTGGACGGCAGCATTAGATGAAAGCCAGCTGTATCCATTTGTTGTCGATCAAAGGTATATCAAAGGAATCCTTTATTAAAAGCTAAGTATTTGGAGTGTTAAAAGATTATAGCTTGGGATGTGGTAATGAGGATAATGTTGCTAGACATGACGGTATTTCTAGTAATTCTAATGTAATTATTGCAGTTAGTTTTATTGCATAAAGGCTATGAGATCCCTCTATGATATCTGTTTTGATCTATCGTTTTCAATGTCGAGGAAACATCTGACAAAAAACAAAGGACAAAGATCACAAGATATTGTTTTTCGGTTCTGAGTTGAGTTCTAAATCGTAAATACCTTTTTACATCTGAAACACTGATTGATTGCAATAAAATTCACAAAATTTGGGGCTATAAATCTTGTGAGTGATCGAGGATACTGGAGATTTCCAAGAAACTCTAAGGCCGAACGAATCTTATTTGTTCTTTTTTTAATTTTTGTTTCAGAATACATTTTATATTGCAATTTAGCATTGTCATTCTACACAAAAAGAAGTTCTGTTTCATCTGCGTAGTTGCTCTGAGGCAAGATTATCTTGATGGATGATATCTTAAATCTAAATACAGGAACTGCTTCCATGGAGACCATTGTGGTCCTCCTCCCCGCTGGAACTTTTTGTCAAAACACACAATTTGTGGAACCCCAGCACTAGCGTTAGAGAGCGCACTGACAAACGATACTATTACGAATGCTGACGGATAGTATGGCATCTGAAATTATCTTCACTGAAAAGGTGGAAATCTCTATACCGAACAGAGACGAGGTACAAAGAGACTTCACTGCTCCTGGCGACTGGCTCACGGACGGATCTAAATCCAGTCAGGGCACAGGAGCCGGCATTTGCGGACCTAATTCTGTGCATAGTATATCGCTAAACCTGAGTAGGCATACCACAGATTTCCAGGCAGAGGTATTTATTTTCTCATGCACCTTTGCAGGAATTATTGCAAAGGTAGGCTGCAAGAATAGGAAGATGAATATAATGACTGATAACCATCAGAACCTTATCACTAGGTCGAAATTAGTTAGGGATAAATGATTCTTTAATATTCTGACACAGGATAACAAGGTTTCCTTGGTTTGGGTGCCAGGACATGAGGATATTAAGGGGGATACAGTAACTGACGAACTAACCACGAAGGGCTTCGAGAGGCACTTCATAGGACCAGAACCCGCATGCGGTATAACTAAGGATTCCGCTAGGAGGGAGATTTTGTCGTAAGGTCAACTCCTTACTAAAGCGCTAATAGGGGATGGGTTCGTAAGCTCTGATAACCTACTTGGCCGCTGTAAAAAGGAAATTAAGATTATAACCGGACATTGTCCTCTGAAAAAGCATCCATACACACATGGCGAGTAAGCGAATAGTGATGTATGAGATGCAACTTGGAGGAGGAAACGAGTTTACATGTAATCTGCTCATGTCAGGAACTGAAGGAACTCGGCAGAAATATTTCGGAGAAAACTTACTTGAGCCCTCGAAGGATCTCGAGCTCCCACTGGGCAAGATGCTGGGCTTCATAGAGGATACTAGGATGCTCGGGTGGAAGTGGGAGATCTGATAGGGTTGGTACAATGAGCATCTAACTGAAGTGCCCAGTCAATAAGGTGTCCACTGTAATTTGTGGGGAATGAATGAGCTCTTGTATAGAATACAGCGATTTAAAACATCCTAGCCAGCCGTGGTATGTAGAAAAATATGCTACAATGTTGAAATCTTTATGACGGAGATCCTATTCTCCTTGAGCTCGCCTTTGCTGGGACAGCTTGTGTACGCTTCGAATTAATTTGCTTCATACTGGGGCTTCCCATTCTTGGTTTCGTTGATGTTTTTGAAACTACACTGTTTTCAATTAATTCAACAGCTTCTGTTTTGTGCGTTAATATTTTTAGTATACCTCTTTGAATAAATGCCTATCTGAATTCTAAAAAAATCTAAGTACTCCAAAAAAAAGCCGCCGCCAAATACGTATTTTAAAAACTGCTTTTACACGATTCGAGTCTCATAAAAGAGATTTTATTAAATTTATTGTATTTTTGCGGGTCCATTTCGGCAGTTACTTGGAAAAATAATTGTAACGATTGTCCTATGAAAGCAAAGTGGTAGATGCTTCATATTTACGATAGAGGAGGAAATGAAAGCGTGTTTGGATTTACCATGACCCAGTTACCTAAGTTCCAGTTAAATTCCAACTAACATATAAAATAAATCCGCAAAGTTTAGAGTAGTTAGTGAGGTTAGTTGGTATAACTAATTACAAGAAACATTGTTCGCCACTGTTCATTGCAATTTTGAACTGCAAGAAAATCGTATAAAATTACGTACCTCGTAACTAAAGAAGGGATATATTATCCTATTTATTTCGTTACTTAATTCAACATGTTTATAATATAGTTATCTTGTCAATGGATGCAAATTCATCGACCTTTCATTACATTTTCTCAGAGCCAATTGTATAAGCCGCATAATACCAAGTACGACAAAAGTTGTTTGGGATAATTGTGGTACCTCTGTTGATAAAATTTTCCTCTGCTGATAAATGGAGACGAATATCTAACCGCTTTCCAGTTGCTGACACTTTCCTTTTTAAAGGACAGTAGTTTAGGCTCTGTTGTTGTTCTACAGTTTGCAGATATTCTTCAGAAAAACACACCAAACGTTCAAGACGATCTATATGTTGATAATTTTTTCACGTCCATCAAACTACTACACCTGTTAAAATATATGAATATAAAAGGGAGTGGCATCATAGAAAATAGCGTGGAAGAAGGTTGAAAGCTGCCACACTCAAATATTTTGAAAAAGCAATAAAGAGGGTGTTTTGATTATTTGACTGATGAAAGCAATGAAATTGTGACGTGCAAATAGCATATCCACAGCGTCGTTGCTCTGGCCTCCAATCATTTCAAAGTACTTCCACTGACTCAAGTCAAACGATTTTCTCAAAAGGAATAAAAAATCTATATAGGTATGTGGAAGAAAAAGCAACAGCTATATACAGGATGTCCCAGCTTTTAGTTTACAGGCATTATCTACGTTCACTGTATAGTTATCAAAAAAATGTTTAAATAGAAGTTACTTGATTTCATATTGTGTCAAAAATGACATGCTGTTTTTTATTTGCTCGTGACATCGGAGGAGATTTCAAGGTCAACTTTGATTTTTTAATAGGAAACATGAATTTTTAACACTGCATGTTGTTTCTTAAAAGTTACCAGTTACTTTTGTTTGATACATTTTTTAATTTGCCGGTCGAGCACTGAACGCGACCTAACGCACGACATTTATATTAAATCTTTTGATCGAGAAAATATTTAGAAAACTTTATTTAAAAAATATGATTTGATGCAACAGTCAGTAGATTTGGTTTGGTACCACTGCATTTTGACAACTCGACTGTCTAAAGTGAATCTTTTTATCATGATTTTTCGATAATAAGAATTAAAATAGCGATAAAAATAAAGGTGTGCGGTAAAATTTTTACTTCACTAGGACGACAAAATCAATCTACTGGTTCGTTAGTTGACAGGTAATGCTTTGTTTGCAGTTGACAAGGCCAAAGAAACAATTTTAAAAATTGTCCGTGTTAATGCGACTTAAGTTGGTACAGTGATATTGCGAACTTGTCAAAACGCAAACGCGTCAAACTTGTCGCCTCGTAGGGCAAAGTAGACAGTATCTAAAAAAACGACTGTATAATCATCAATACACTGTAACGCATAACATAACCGCGAAAACTGCTTTGTCTAAGCATTCTAACGAATTACGACATAACTTTGATATTGAAAATGTTAAGATTTAAAAAAAAGAAAATAGTTATAAAAAAAGATTAATATATGAAATGAGATATACATTAAAAAAGAAAATAACGCGGTCAATTTTAGAACAGATATAGAAAATTTAAGTATTATTTATAATAATGTAATCACCTAATCACGCCTGAATTTTATAAAATTAAGCTCTTGACTAGGTTTTTTTTGCCATGGTTTTCCCTAGTCCTCGAACAGAATTGTTAGAGCTTGACAAAAAAATACATTGATATAAGGAACATTAGTGTTATGATTATAAATTTACAATTCAAAATATCTTAAATTGTCCAATATATTGTAAACATAATCCTATATATCAGTGAATTTCTTTGTCTATAGATAATTTTGTTGATAGGCATGGCTAGTTATTTATTTATAATTTGACACTAAATAAATGTCAATTTTTTCCACTGAAGAAGTTGTTACGAACACCAGATTATAAATTTTGTAAAGGTTTTGGAATAAATTTGACTTTTGTTAGAATTGCAAGTGTTATCATTGACCTAACAAGTGGAAAAACTATGTGGATAATAAGATAAAAAGGTAAATAAAGTTTTAGAAGATGCATGTGTTCGTTTGTTATCAGATCGTTATCATTATTTCAACAACGTATTACGTTCACTTATACATTAACTCGTGTAAACTCGTATTTTAAGATATCTATGCGTAAACAAACTATCACGTACTACATGCAACGCATTTGCAAATAATTTTTATATATTTTATAATGCATGCGACTACATAAGTAAAGATTATTTTATCAGCAGTGCCGATATTTACATACAAAAATAATTAACTCTGATTTGCATATCTGGTCTAACTGACTAGCAGGAAAAAGGAATATGCACCAGCTGTGGGAAAAATGTGCAATGTTGCAGCTTTTTATACAACATGATGTAAAATACGAATTAATTTGAATATTACGTTTATGTAAATAAAACACGGTACCGCGATACATTATCGTGATTTTGCCGTTGAATATTATGCACATATACGCATACGTAAAAAAAATATCAGAGTATTTAATACTTCCTGTTGAATTTTATTGCTATTTTTTTTCAATTTATTAACTGTTACGTGTCATTTTAAATTAATACGGAATCGCTACTATTTTGCTTGTTACTGAAATAACATGTCAAGTTCCATTTATCCAGTACATCTGTTAGGTAATTTACATGTTTTTTTTTCTCATTTTAAATTTAAAATCGCAATGATTACGTAACTATCCAATAATGTGAGAGATCACTGGAGTTTCGAGTTTAATTCTTTCTATAAACAGGCATATCAGACAAGGGAAACAGTTTTTGCAATTATCACATATCGCAAGACAGAAATTGATTGTATGTATGTGTCTAGCTTACTCTTGGCTAAGAGGCTCGTACTCCTTCCTACTCTACCTACTCCTACCTACCAAGTGGTGACTTCCACTGTAGAAAGATAACAGATATATAGGATACTAAAGGGTTGACCTCATAGCACAGGATGTGGATGAAATGAGTACAGGGTGCGGATGGAATTGGTGCCAATTTACTACACCTTTTTCTTCCTCGCATCCTCCCATATTTGACACACATCATAAATTGTTGTACAAAATCTAATTATTATCCCCTTTGTGGAAATCTGCAATTGTTCTACCTCTGCCCAAAGTTGCATCAGCATCTCAGCTCAAGGACTTGCGCCCTATCAGCGTTCTACCGGTTGGTAGCAAGGTATTGGGAAAAATTCTGCCTGAACAATTAAGGCAACATCTCGAAGCTTATAATCTCATCCCAGATTGCCAATCTGGTTTTAGGCACAGTCACAGTTGTGCGGCCACACTTTTAAAAGTGACAGATGATATTATCGATGCTAGAGATCAAGGTAAATTGACTTTATTGGTATTGCTAGACTTCAGTAAGGCTTTCGATATTAATCACAACATTTTACTTGCGCAACTACAACACTTTGGTTGTGATGATGCGGCAGTTCAGCTAATGCGATCGTATCTGAGTGATCGCTCTCAAGTTTTCCGCTTACAAGAGCATAATTCGTCTCCCCTTTCAGTAAATAAAGGTGTTCCTCAACGCTCAATACTTGGGCCGTTGTTGATTTCGATATACAGCAGTTTTTTGCCAAATATACAGATGTATGCAGATGACACCCAAATTTATTTATCTTTTCCTATCAGTGAAATTACAAGCAAACTGGTTTAAAGTAGTTATTTAATACCAGTAACGGATTCCTAAGTTTAACTTAGGATTATCTGCAAAGCGTGAGTGATTTGACTGAAATACTGTTCTGGAAGAGTTAGAAGTTGAGAAGGTTATTCATAATAGATCTTACAATGTAGTTAAAAAATATATATTCCCAAAGATTTCAACGTGTTAATATAATCTCTCAGAGATATGAAGATACAAATATGTATACACATTAATATGCTCAGATGTGTTCTAAGTATCTCTGAGGAAGCCCCCATTTAGTGCACAGGTGAGATCGATTCAGTCAGAAACTAACGAGTTGAATTTGTAACAATATTTGATTTGAGTTGATTGAACACTA
Organism: Popillia japonica; assembly: GCA_004785975.1. Classification (NCBI taxonomy): domain Eukaryota; kingdom Metazoa; phylum Arthropoda; class Insecta; order Coleoptera; family Scarabaeidae; genus Popillia; species Popillia japonica. Next base: position 13,623 of record SMLS01067907.1, read on the forward strand.
CATAGGTATGGGTCAGGTCTTTACATCATTAACACTGTGGCATATGGCCTGTTGTATTATTCTGTGTCTAGCAAATATCTTTGCATAAGCAGGTTGATCGGTCGCAGCAATATCAGTCTCCGTTGTTCTAATGCAGCGCATTCATATACAACGCGGTAGTCTGCCTCCTCCCTCCCATTGCATAGTTTGCAAATAGCTTCATCTTTAGAGATGCCAATTCTATCCAGATATTCTCTTAGGCAGCCCTGTCCCGTTAGCAGACTCGCCAATGTTTTAAGCTGTACTTATTTAAGAGCCAGTACATCTGCTGCTAAATGCTGGAATGTCTGCTCCATCCTTCAATTGCTATGTAACTGCCCATCAACTTTTTTGTAGTAACCTTGTGTGTTTTTGTAATCCACTCATCCACTGCACCATGTAATGCAGTCTTGTAGCAATATTGGAAAAATTAAAATCTAATAACTTTACGCAAATATTCACTGGATCTCTTGGTGCCGAAGTAGAACTCTAGATCACTATCACCCACAGGACACCAAACACTTGGATAAATGCCAACGCAAAAAAAAAAAATCTTCAAGGGGCTGGACCTTGGGACGGTTTACAATTCAGGCACTAATTTGAGTAGTCTGATCGGTAACCCTAAAGATAAGGTACAGCCTCTGGAAAAGTCGGGGATTTATGAAATTAGTTGTAAAAATTGTAATCAAAAATATATTGGGCAAACAAGGCGTTCCATCTCAACTAGGTTCAAGGAGCATACGGCTAATCTTAAACATAACAGAATTGAGAAGTCAAGCGTTGCCCAACATATTTTCAAAAACGATCATAATATTGATCATTCTAATGTAAAATTAATTCGACCGATTAGTAATTGTAAATTTCTAAATGTTTTTGAAAGTTTGGAGATTTACAAAAACAAGTCGTGTTTGATGAACAGTGGTAAACAATGGTCCTGTTCCACATTCGTCATTGTTTTCGTTAATGCGAAGTTAATGATGCGAAACAGTTGGTGTTTGTTTACGTGTAATTTTTAGGTTTCCTGTTAAGTGGTTTTTGTCAGTTTATTTAGTTTTATTATCGCCTTGATAATGACAGCATTGCTGTCGAAACACGTTGGCATTTATCCAAGTGTTTGGTGTCCTGTGGGTGATAGTGATCTAGAGTCTTAATAACTTTAGCTGTGTTGGAGAAAATAATAGCTGATAGATTTATATTATCTATTACAATCTGATGATAGGATAGACTGTAGAGAATATTTGCGTTTGAATTAAAGTTTAACAATGTCTTATAATTGTAAGAAAAACTTAGCAAAACAGGTAGACTGAAAATTCACAAGAAAGAAGATCCGCAATTCCTAACTATTTAAGGTGTAAATAAGCAACTCCTCAACTAACAATCTGTAAAATTACACAGTACTAGTCTATTTCAAAACAAATCTTATACAAAAAGCGCTGAATATTAAAAAGTTCTGATATGTGCTGATTTTCGGGAAAATCGCACAAAAAAA
>SMLS01067908.1:0-44141 GCA_004785975.1 Popillia japonica
CTATACACGTCCGATCCGCTGTATTTTGTTGGATGCGGTTCATTATTTGACATTTCAGGCGATCAAATCATAACCTTTATTTGCATTTTATGACGGCTAAAATTTAAATAACAATAAACGTTTACGAGTATGCATTGGTTTTAATCAATAATTTTTAATTATTTTCTTTCTGTTCCAACGTGGTTAAATCGAATTTAACCGGAGTTGGGATATAAGTATTAAACGTTTTCAGCGATATACATAACTGTTTGTTTTGATGATTTAGTGGAGGTGTCGAGTAAAGACGAAGTTCTTAGTAGAAAGTCGACTCCTATTCTAAAACGCATTATAAAAATCACACCAGATATTTATTAACCCAATTACAATTCGAAAACATCTTGCACGTATAATAATTTGTCTACGAATCCGTGAAAAAAACGCATAATTTTTACTATTAAGTTATTTATATTTTGGAACGTTTATTTATAGGGGTACAATTTATTAAATAAAAAAATGATAATACTTAACCAATAACGGTTGCCAAAATAGCTGAAATTATACAAATACTTATATAATACAATAATGTTTAGGAGAATAGCAATTACACACACATAGGTGTTCTGTCAAATTATCTAGTCAGTCGAGGAATCGGCTTGATCCTTCCGAAGATGAATCTGTCGTACGAATAATGAATTTTTCAATATCATATTGCAAATTATCTTCTAACCACATTTCCTTTTCAATATTTTTTATATGTGAATAGAGCAAATTGTATCTTTTTTTCTAAACTTCTTGGCAATTCCTAAGTATTTATGTCTCCGCCGAATAATGTCATCTCGTTTGATGAGTATGCTTTGCCATCTTACTTTTTTATATTTGAAACACATATCGTGTAACACTCTATGTAAAGTTGCTCGGCTAAAGTCAGGCAGATCATCATCAGCATGGACAGCAGCAAGAATTGTATTTAGTATATGTAGGTGCCATATTTTGCATAAAAGAACTATGCACTTTATGTCGAATATGTGCTTGCGTGGTCTGATCATGTGTATATCATGGGTCATTTACTTGTATGCGTTTCCTTTTTTTAGGTTCTTTTGGATTGCATAATGTTCCAGCTTGCTGTTCCTGTTTCATGTTATATATTGCAGCCCAAAGCTTTACTTGATTCTTGAGTGACAGCACACACATTCATAAATTTATTGAAATAATTGAAAACATTTGCAATCATATACTTCTCTATAAGTCAAATTTTTCTCTCTTACACCGTTTCCTCCCTATCGGCTCCATAAATATCGTGAAAACTGTAATTAAATACATATGTTATCACAATTATACTAATAAAAAAAGAATTTTACCTTGTGCAAGTTCAAAATAGATAGAAGCATTTTTGAAAGAATGATTTGTACTACAACATCAACAAATTAACGTAAAATTTAACTAAAAATATGGCGAATCTGACAATTGGCAGCAACTCACGTGTAATAGTATGATTTTAGATGCATACTGTTGCCGACACAGGCATATGAAAATAGTAAATACGTTGCAACATAGCAACCGGAAGGAAGGATAGCGTTAATGACAAGTAACTAAAGATAGTAAAAGCATAGTTACTTTTACATCCCATACTGCATACGAAGCTTGAGACGATCTATAGTAAATATCTGAGGAGTATAAATTTACCTACAATATCTGCTATAATACACTACGCTATTACGTAAAGTACCTTTGTATACCTACATATAGTATACAAATCCTTAACTGACTCTCGTATATAACACATCGGTTGCTGCACTTTTATTGTAAAATGTAAGACTGTAATACAAAAACTGCATCCAAGAACGTCAGTTTTGTATTCACGCACGCATATTCATATTCACAGAAACTATTACTCTACGAACGATAAGTTATCATTAGTGAGAATTGAAAAATCGAGTTGCCCGTGCAAAACAAATTGTTGTTAAATAGTGCATTATTTTATCTGTCAATTGCAGTTTCGTCTGAGCAATTCGGTCGAATAGTGTATGATAAATAGTCCATAGAATAAGCTTCTGTTATCCAAAAAATTGTCACGACAGAACTTTCGGATGATTTACTATGATTTCAAGAAACGCTTGAGCACGTATGACTGTGAGGAAATCAGCATATGGCCATATCGCACCATCATTGGCTACTGTTTACAGATGGTATAACAGAGAAGAGGAGCTGACTCTGCTTTAACTGCTGTTAATCCTGAACACATTGCTGCTGTGAAGAAGATGGTGGAAGAAAGCAACCGCATTACCTATGCAATGCTAGAGTCCAATCTTAAGATTGAATCCTCACAAGTGGGATCAATATTGCATGATCCATCATACATTTCAAAAAGGTTGTAACTCGCATTGTACCCCATCATCTGACAGATTTACAAAAAGCAACGTGTTAGAATTTGCCAACAAACTTTAGATATGTTGAATGCTGGAGGTCATCTAAAATTATAACTGGCAATGAAACGTAAATAAAAATTGTTAAGTGCATTATTTTAAATGGCAATTATTTTAAACATATTTAAAATACAAATTCTAAAAACTTGTATCAACCTTTCTTTTCTCAATAATTGTAGCTTGTGCCTCTTATTATATTATTATTAAGGCAAAGGTTGAAATTATATATGCTTAATTGCGAAAATTAATTCATTTTAAAGCGTAATTATATTTGATGCAACATTTCTCATTTCTTACAAGTAAAACATTACAGCACTAATTACCTTCATTTTTACATAATACATACTATTATATATAATTATTTATTAGAAACAAATTCATACGGTCATATAGCATACCGGCGCATCCACCAAATTTTTAATTCAAATAAAGGTTCACATTTCTGAATGTTTTAATAGTTTGTTTTTATATAAATAATAAAAGTAATTTATATTACCAATATAGTGACTGTCATACTTAAAGATCATAAAGAATCATATCGATCTTTGTATCTACATATAATTCCTATTTACTTAATGTAGATGAATTATTTAATAGCTAGTACAGATTTAGTAGATTAGTCTGCAATATTAACTTAACTCCTACATTATTGTCGTAGTAATATAACCATATATTATGCATGGTATCATGGTTTACTAATTTATACCTGGTAGGCCACCCAATCAGGTAATTATACTGCATGGATTGTATGGCAGGCACTGAAATAAATTTATGTGCTCTATGAGTTGATAATCTAATTTCGCAAGTACTGTTATCAGTAATTACGTGTAGTAAAAATCTGCAACTGGCTGTAAATTCTATCATAATTTCTTTTATGTATACCCAAGTTAATTACAATATTATACAAAAACGCTAACACTTTCGTACATGTTCATACATACACGTACCACACGTACATATAATGGGTGTGAAAATATCAAACTAAATGTCAGAACACTATATATACATAAATAAGATATGATTGGGACTTATATTCCACGAGTGGGAGGACGACAACATGATATATGTATGTATACGGGCTGAAGAAAAAGTACTGTATAATACCTATAACTTTTGAGCTATTAAATCAAATAAAAAGTTTCTTAGATAAGAGATGGTTCATATCATACTTGTTTTTTTTTAGTTTGCCATTGTAATGCTATACCAACTAATTTTTTGCTTAAACAGCATCAAGTATCTTTTAAGACACATGAAATCATTTTTAGTGTATACAATGATTTACAATTTATAGAACTTTCTATAACAAAAATAGAAAAATGGTTTATCAGGAAAATAAAATTCAGTAAAAGTAAAGCGGTGAAACTTTTTTAGCATTTTCCGAGTTGTATTTGGGAATACAGCTAGAGTTTGGGTAGAAATTTTGGGATTCTCTGCAGCATATAACAATACCTTTACAACTTTATCTCAGTTAGTCTCCTTGTCTTCCTATTTCTTATATTCTATTTAGTTTTACAATAGGACTTGTTTGGTAAATCGGCATCCATTCAGGTTACTTACAATTAGTATTAAACAAAATGTCTTTCTCAACAAAATACATTACTCAATTTAATTGATCTTGCAGTAAAATAAAACACTCAGAAAAAAAGCAAATTCTACCAAGTGATGCCAGGTAATCTACTAGCTATCTTTCCTATAAAGCACTTTCAATTCAATTTGCTTCAAGCGATATACAATAGTTCTTTCTCACTATGTGTTTGGATTTGACAATTGGCTATCGATTTCTTGATCGAATATTTTCAGGATGGAACAAATTGATCATATACAGGCAGTTACATAGATTTCTGTTTTATTTCCACACTCTCCTAGTTAATACTAATAAATACATGTTTGTATACTGCAAGAAAAAAGAGGAAGAGTAGATCGGTTAATTCCGATAACTCTAAACACCACAAATTTTAATTAAGAACATAATCAAATACGTGCTTCGATTACGCATGGGTCATCACTCTAAACCGAATATGGAATAAGTAAAAAATTTTAGAAAACTAACGTTTAAAACAGATTCCGTTTACGAGGTATTTACAACATCCATAAATAACTTTACACCTAAAACCGAGTCTAATCGCTAAAATGTACATAGTTGACAGACGGACGACCCTTTAAGAAGGTTCTTCTCAGCACCGAAGATCCCAAAATTGCCAAGTTTTCATATACGTCCAGCTCTCGTGGTGAATTAATAGCTTTTATTAATTTAAGGCTATCGTTGTGGATATTGTGTCCGTTATCTATAATGTGTTACACTACGGCAATTCTGAAATATAAAAGATTAACCTCTCTCACCTGCATTTCCCAAAACAAGATTCCAAGTTAATGACAATTTGCATGTATAAAGGGAAATCCGCTATCACTTTGCAGTGCCAATTTATTGCATAATTGGATTATTTATTGCATTTGCATTGTCAACATTCTATAAGAATGTACGACAATAAATCATATTCTATACTATTCGACACTAATCAGGAGGAAGTTCCAAACTAATTTGCAGAAAGAAAATGAATATTTCCCCGAAATTTGGTTTAGGCATGCGGATATTTTTGCCGTGTTTGATACTAACAAATCCAATGTCCAGAATTTCCACGAAAGATTAAAGTCAAGGTTCGACTCTATTAAATTCACGGCAGAACAAGAGATGAACAACAATCTCCCTCTCTTAGGTACTTTAGTTATTAGGAATGCACATAACAAATTAGAAATTGATATCTGCAGAAAAGGAATTAACACAAATAGACTCATTGCAAGTGATTCTAGTTATTGCGATCAGCATAAAATATCCGCAGTTAATTAATATTGTGTGTAATAGTTATCCAACACTGAATACGTCAATCAGATCGGTCATTACATGGTTTAGTCCGAGCACTTTGCCTGCACGATCAGATAAACTTTTAGCACTAATGTACAAGTTGGGTGACATCTTTATAAATACTTAAATCGATAAAAGCTTGCATTTTCACCAACAGACATAAATTATTTAGAACAAATATTTGTTGTTTGAAGAGGGGTACTTGGAAGTTTCAGATAGTGACTCATGTTGTCAATTGCTGATCTTCAAAACAGAACCGATGATCTAAATTCATTAAATAACACCCATTTATGGCCAAAATTCGAGCACCTCTGCATTCTGAACAAAGAGAATAGGGGTATTCGATAAATCACAAGACGCAGATGAGTGGTACACTAAGTCATCTGATTCCCATTGTACATTTCTATTTTTTTCAAATAGGAAATCAAGTAAACGAATGTAATCGAAAGATAAACATGGTATACAGATGTTTCTCTGATATTTTACAGCACAAAGCAAAAGACAAATTATGAAATCATAAAAATACCAATAGCTATTTTCTATACATCCGTGTGCTGATAATGCATGTTACCCTTTTCATAAAAATGTCTAAAGGAAGTGTTACAGGATACAACAATAACATGTTGGGATTTTTATAGGCGTTAATAAAATTTTATGCGTTCTATTCCATGCAACGGTGAACTACCCACAAGCAGTATATACTTGTATTTTAAAGTACGAAACTATTTTTATCGTCGCTGGTAAGAGCGTGGTTTCAACGGACGTTGAATAAAGTGTGCTTTATACCGTCGTTCATTTTCCGCTAGCGGTTCTCGGTTCCGGTAAGATTCTTTGGCGCGTAGACGAATAACTGCGTACTACACAATTGAGCCCGTTCACCGTTACCGTGTAGCCTTCCCTACGGTATTGTTTCCTATCAAAAAAGGAAAGTAACGGTTATTGTTATCGTGCACGCATTTACTTTTATTCGCGTGCACGTTTACAGTACAATTACAGTTGTGCCTTTGTCAGAAAAATGTTGACTTAAAATAAAAGTACTTAACTGTCTTTTTTCGACAGAAAGTTGTAAAAAGTAAGCGATGCAAATTACATTGTATCACAATATCATACCACCCACTAATAACGTAAATAATGGCAGGTAGAGTACAATTACTGGTCTTAAAACGTGGTTTTCGTAGTTCTAAAGTAGATTTGGACTACAAACGGGAAAAGTTTTATGCATCTGTTAAGTATGTAGCACCGCAACGAAGCACGACGTAGATTTACAGGACTTCTCATCAATAATCTGTCTTCCACCAGTTGTCAGATTTGTTCATACAATAAACATTAGTAACAAATAGGGTTACCTACTACGCACGTAGCATAAGCCAAGGATAAGCCGTTTAAAAAAAACCTATAACACGTCGATTATTAATTTTAATGTTCTACATTCTACAACAAAAATTCATTACACAAGGTGATCCACGTCAATGTAATGACGTTATCGGCATATTTTTTAAATATAACACCCTGTATTTGGTGACACTTTTAGACTATTATTAATCAACTGATTCCAAAAAAGGTAGATACTTGGAGTCTAGCGGACAGAGTTTGAAAGATTCACGGTAATAACTATTTCTTATCAATTGCAAAAAAGTAGGCGACTAATCTTATTTATCAATTTTATTGATAGCTAATGATAACAGATACATGAGTTTATGTTAAATGTTCGACCTGTAGCCCTTGCTGTGGTTGACAGTAACCTAAAGTATTAATAAATTCTTGTTGAACCTTGTTTATGGTTTCCGGAGAAATATTCTTTATTTCTGATCGAATTCGCTCTTGTAATTCTTCAATATCTGCTGGTTTCGTTTTATAAACAACATTTTTCAGATAGTCACACATTAAAAAATCCAAAGGATTAAGGTCTGGCGACCTCGCTGGCCATTCAATATGTCCACGTCTAGCAATCTGGTGTACCATCCTGTTGAAGCCAAAAGCTTTCATCAAACCTTCCAGGATGAATTATACTGGGGAATAAATTAACTAAAGTCGGTACAAGAAAGCCTCTTAAAAACTGAAGATATGTTGGCGCGTCTAAATTACCTTCGAAAAAGTAGAATCCGATGATTCTATTTCTTACAATACCAGCCCATACATTTATCTTTTGCGCGTATTGTGTATGATGCTCACGCATCCAGTTGGGATTTGCTTTTGCACAGTACCTACAATTCTGACGATTGACCTCGCCATTTAATGTGAAAGTGGCTTCATCGGAAAAAATAGTGTTTGATACGAAGAGAGGGTCTCGGTGGTAGTTATCCATCATTGCTTCACAAAATTCTTCTTCTGGATCATCATCGTTTAATTCCTGTACAAGTTTTATTTTAAAGGGATGTCATTTTTCCAGTTTTAATAATTTGTGTACCTACCGTTGTTTTGCTAACATCGAGATCACGACTAATCTTACAAACAGAAGTATGCGGATCTTCTTCAACAGCAAGTAGAACATCTATTTTTCTATCAAAATTTGCAGGCGGGCGACCTGATTTGCGTGCACTTTCAACCGTACCAGTCTTTCGAAATTTCTTTTCACCGTTACTTACTTTTGATTGCGTTATGGGCCTTTCTGGCTATTCATCGTTAAATAAATCACACATTTCCAACTGAGTTCGCGATCTGTCTCCATGCCCAGTAATTCAATTTTTTGCTGTACACTTAATTTCATTTTCACTTTAACTTAATTCGAAGCAATTACACAGAATATTCACGAATTAATACAATTCTTGTACAATTTAACTGCTATTAGACATCAATCAAAATAGTGATATTTCACAAAAACTAATCGCCTACTTTTTTATAAATAAATGCACAGAATATTAAACGGTTAAGTGCAAAAGGAATGTCAATAAAACGACAGGTACTCGTACGATACTCGTATGAATATTCTGTATATTCTAAAACTCGAACAATGTACAGGACATTCCAGTTAAAAAAGTTGTCGATGACGTCATTTCTCACATATGGTTCACTCTATATATTATGTAATTATACCGCTAAATTAAAGTAAATTGAAATCAAAAATCGACCTGTTTCGGGAAATTTCGTTAAAATTGTTTATTTCGCAAATAATGAATTTCTTCCATACTTTACGGACACACTGTATAAAGAAAGTTGTACTATTTACCGTAGGATTTCAACAAACAGAAACCAACTTAAAGATAAAGAAAGTACTTGACCGATTTAGAACAAGGAAAAAAATCAAATTCAGAGAGACATACGGTAACTTCAACAAGCAAAATAGAAATCTGTCTATCTTGCATTATTTTCGCCAGAGCAAAAGCTCTTTGACATAAGAAGTGAGCCACAAAAAGTTCTTCTAGCGTAGGCCATGAACGAGCGAGAATTGATACTAACCTCCATAGTGTCATCTATAATCATACGTCAAATTGACAAGTTGAAGATACCTCTTAGTTATTAGTTATTACCTTTGTGTTATTTAAATTGCTTTTGTATTTAACAAACGTGAGAAACGGTAAGCATCTGGTTAAGGTTTGTAAAAACTAATAGTGAATGTATTTATTCTATGAGGGATCAAGATTTTTTGCAACTATTTGCAGATATCCTGGTTCCCTACAATCACTTTTGTACAGCAATTCGCCGTTTCGTGTAATTGTTTAGAGGAACTGGTAGCGCGGATCAGGCAAAGTGAAGTGGTAGACCTACAATTAGAAACAAAAAGAATCTTGAAACGCTTAGGCAATTGGTAGGGGAACGTCCTCAGATTTCTCTGCGGCATTCACAACAAGAATTAGATTTGTTTTATGGCACTTGCAGACGCATTCTTAAGCATCACCTACATTGACATACTTACCGTTTGCAAGCAACCCATAAAGTACTACCTGTAGACAAACCAAAACAACAAGAATTTTGTCAACCTTTTACTGGCCGGTTTGTTACCAATAATGGTTTCGAAAAGATTATGTTTACTGATGAATAATGGTTTCATCTCTTTGGTTATGTCAATTCGCAGAATATGAGAATGTGGAGCGGAAATAACCCGAACTTTTTTGTGGAACCACCACTACTGGCCAGCTATTTGTCAGAGAAGGATTATTGAACCTATATTTTTTCAAGGTATGTCAATGAAAAATACAAAGTTCTAAACAACAGCCAAAAATGCTTAGATCTTGTAGGAAGATTATATGCTGAACGTTACAGAACGGTAATCTTGACACCTTTCGGAAGTATGTTGCACGACGATGAACTACATGAAGGTTACTTCCAAAACGATGGAGCTCCCATACACACTATCTATAAAAATATTGCTTTTTAAGAGAATTTTTTGGAGACGTATCATTAGTTTAACTACCGCAACAATTTGGCCATCACGTTCCTGCTATGTGACTTGTTCTATGGCCGTATTTTAAAAATTCTATATTTGCAACTCTTATTTCGATCATGCCGACCTATAGCAAAGAATCACAAATAAAATCGAAGAATTAGATAACATGTTTTGGATCTTAGAAAATGTTATTAATTCCGTTAAAAGAACAACTTGTAGAGACGAAGGCGCTGGCCATATAATACATCTGATTTAGTTATTGTTTCCGTTTATAGTATGTAGAATTAATAATACTTTTCTTTGGATTTACATAATAGAATAAACGCTTCCTCGAAAACCCTGACGCCAAACTCTATCGAAGGACTTCATTTATGGCGATCATTGAATTCGTCCAATAAAGACCCTCGAAACTTTTTTGGTTGTTCAGTTGATATATGTTGCTAATAGTTTGGTATTGTAGATATCTATATATCATATTTTATCTCGCAGTACTATCTACTTACATGTGGGAACTGTTTTTGTTACTTTTAATTTAGAAAGAACTAATTAAGTTCAGATCGAATCGCTGTTTACAGATCGATAACGAAAGCGAACGAAAGTCCTTTGGCAAAAATATTTAATATCACGACTTCAGATATTAATTTTTAGAGGGCAAACACAAATATTTGCGTAGTGCGGATGAAGAGCGTTTGATTTAGATGTACTGTGTAAGTATGAACAAAATTGTATCTTTGATTAATGTAACGTAGTAGCGGTGGCGAATAATGTAAAGGAAGAAGAAACTGCTAATATTTTTTCTTGCTCGATTTTCAATTATCATACGTGTAGCTGCTGTCGTACCATTTAGTCACGTAAAAAGTAATAAATATATAATATATGTATGATTCAGCAAGTAGAAAATTGTGAATTCTGGCTTTATTTCAAGAGTTATAAAACACGTTTACATAACAATTGTGTTCATTTCAGATTTTCTTGATTTTAGATCTCTCAATCAGGTGTTAATCGAACAATACTGACAATAAATAGTTTTAGAATTAGTTTCCTTACATTTACCAAGCTAATTTACGTTAAATTCGATAGTTTCTAGCTCTCAACACTATGTATAAAAATAAAAAACAAAATAAATTAAACACATGTCTGTAAGTCATAACTCGCACCAAACCATAAGAGTCGCCTTATACAAACAAGAAAGGTCAACGAATAACAATCCAAAGGCGATTAAGCTGAAATTGTTTTATTAAGTGTCGCTGGTAAGTGGTGTCGAAATATTTGCAAGAGGGTTGAAAACCGTTTTTTTTTCTTCAGAAATTTGGCGATATATTGAATTTGGGGGTTATTAAATACAGAACTGACGTGTTTCCATGTATCACATCTCCTCCGTTAAGAAACTAAAATGGCTAGAAATTACAAAAACTTATAACGCAAGTAAAAATGAAGTGTGCTGTGACGAAAAAACAAACATTTTGATATATCCCCCGTCAATATCGCTTATTTACAGTTTGTATAAATATTAAATATAATTTGTTTTAAATTAATCAAAATGGATCCTCGCTCTGCATTGAAATGTAAGTATGCCACGCGGTAGGTTTTTTTCCTAATAAATTTTAATGCCACATATTGCCCTACAAAGGAATTTATTAATGCTTTCACAATGTTTCTGTTTCTATCATCACTCCAAATATTGATTAATTCAAGTTCTAAAAAATCTAATTTGATTAAACGTGTGAGTCATTATTCTACAGGAACCGCATAGCTAATAATGGTACATACGCGGGCATTGAAAACATATTGAGAGGCAATCACTTTAAACGAATATATTTTTAAAGGCGATACGAAAGTCGAGAGTTCTGAGAAAATCCTCAACAAAAGTTAAAATGTTTAAGATTTGCTTTGGCTGCGGAGCTGAGGTGTATGTATAATAAGATTTAAGGCTATACAAAATTCAAGCAGCCTCCACTAAAATATCGCTACCCGTTCGTGACCTATGACCTCGAGACGACCGTCAATAATTCATAGCATCACCCTTGTCAGAAACGCTGGAATGGGACAAACGCGCCACAGCAGTGGCAATATTGGCAGCTGCTTATTGATACTTTTAGCTTTCGGCTCTTTACATTTCTTCAAGTTATTTCCTTCCTCGTCGCACTTCGTGGCTCCCCTTTTTTTTTTTTGAATTAAACCGTCAAGGAATCGAACGTTGAAGGAATAAACTCTCTGTTGCAGACCCGATTGAAGGAAAAGATAAACTCACGCTTTTGTACGTTTCAAGACGAATACTACTATAGTAACTTAAGGTCAGCGAATTCAATCATATAGATGACGTATTTGTTACACAAATATATGTTACGTGCTGTAGTACTAGACGTTACATATAAGGATATGAAGCTAAACTTAACAAATTGAGTCTATAAGGTACCTGAGTTTTATTTTAGATAAAATTTTTATGCTAAGGCACAAAGATCGAAAGTATTCTTTTAAATAGTCGGTGCAAATGTACCTAATGACTGCAACTGTTTATAGAAGAACATATAAGTACGAATTCAAAGAACCCAAGAAGTAGAAACAGAAAAGAATATTATTCCACATCTTCTATCATATATATCGCTGCTCTAATTCAATAGTGAGATATCTTAAAAAAATTCTAAATTGGAGATATCTTGACCAAAGGTAGTAAATAATGCGTAAACGCGCATTGCAATAGTGAGATATTATCAAATATATAAAATAGGATACATCTGATGGATACATCATTTCTCACTAATGTAATTTTAAAATGTATTACTTCATTTAACGCAATAATGGAACATTTTAAGATATTCCCGTATTTCATAACATTAAATACATACCTATTTTAATGTTATACTGAAATATTTTCAAATTTATAATTAGGGCATCAAAATTTACTATTTGTGTCACGAATTCTGATTTCCATCCTAATAAATTTAACTAATAATAATAGTAACTTATTAGTTTTTATTACTAATTAGTTATTGTTAATGACAAAGAGCGTTGAATTTGATAAAGCACGAAAGTATAAATTTTGCACGCGCATGACTAGAGTAACTATTTATGTGTAAACGGTAAAATTAACGTGTGTAAAATAGTGGTTACTGTGGATTACCATAATGGATAACAAGCATTTTAAGTGCGCTAAAAGTCGAAAAATTGTTTTAGCTGCTTTATCAACAAATAATAATACATGCGGTACTGATTCTGTAAGTCGTATTTCTTAACAGAACCCCAAATTAGACAAATAATGTAACAATTTTCAGGTTATAAGTAGCGATGGAAAAGATCCACTCATTTCTAATGACGATAGCATATATGACGCAGATTATGCACCACTGAATAGCTCATCGTCAGAAGATTCTGAAATATTGAAAATTGTAGTACAAATATGCCATCCACATCTAACACAGAAGCACCTGCAGAAAGCCTTCTAGATGAACGGAATTATAGGCAAAAAAAGAGTACGTAATGAAAGTAACTGGAAACGAAATAAAAGAAAACAAATTGTTAATTCTGGGAAAGCGTATAAAACTATATCTGGTCGCGAGATTGCTGAAAAAAAGATAAAAATACCATGTGATAATAAAAAGTGCAGATTGCAATGTACAACAAAAATTAGCTGTCACCAAAGACAATCCATTTTTGACAGTTTTTACAAATTGGCTTGTAAATCTAAGCAATCTAATTTTATTGCAAAATCTATAAAATGTACTACTCCTAGAAAATATCGTAGGGTGGGTGATACTATTCGTCCTTTAAACTACTGCCGCCAAGATACGAATAGAGAATATCTCGAAGAAAATTTAAATATAGCTATGATGCATCGTTTGTTTATGGAGAAGTGTACCGAGAAGGGTATTCCTGGTGTAAAATACTCAGCCAATGAGAAAATTTTTAACACAGAATTCAATATTACTTTCTTCCAACGAAAGAAAGATCAATGTTCTCTCTGTACACGTTTTGCGAATTCTACTGATGCAGAAAAGTCAACGCTTAAGGATAAATATGAGAACCATTTGCAAGAAAAGGATCTATCTAGGGCTACAAAGAAACAAGATGTTGCGTACAGCACAGATGACACACATAATTCTACGGTTGCTTGTTACGATCTACAAGCAGTGATGCCATTGCCTAGTGGTGAAGTATCACATTGTTTTTATAAAAGCAAACTGAATATGATTAACTTTACAATTTTTGATGTTGGAAGTAAAACTGGTTTCTGCTACACATGACACGAAGTATTGCTAGAAGGGGGGCCAATGAAATTGCCACGTGCGTCTATCAGTTTCTTAAAAGTTTAGGCCACCGCAAGAAAATAATATTTTATTCTGATAACTGCGCAGGCCAACAAAAAAATTAATTTGTAGGTGATATGTATTTGCACGCCCGCGCCGTCAAAAATTTGCCCATTGAGTATATTACTCATAAATTTTGGATTACCGGTCATACGCAAAACGAGGCCGACAACATGCACTCAATAATCGAAACAGAAAAAAAAGAGCCCTTCGCAGTGGACCTCTTTGTTTGCCTTCCAAATACAGCATGATTTTAAAATTAGCAAAAAAGACTGGACCAATTAATGTTTGTGAAATGCAGACGGCAGATATACTTAATTGGAAAGATTATTTTAATAAAAATTACAAAAATTTTACTGTAGATACCTCGGGTGAAAAGGTTGAGTGGAGTACTATAATAATTTTGCATTTTGAAAAGGCACATCTAATATTATTCAATTCAAAATGTCTTATAGCAGTAAAGAATATAGAAGCATTGAAGCAACGGCAACCATGGCTGGAAGAAAAGTTATCGCCAATCTATTTGCAGCCTACAATGAACCGCCAAAGATTTCTACGAAAAATAAGAGAGGTCTTTTATATCTTTGTGGCAGCAACTACATCCCGATACAGCACCACCATTTCTATAAAGGACTGACAACAACAGCCGAGGATGTTGAAGACCCAGAATACAATTTATTTAAATTCGAGTGGTTGAGAAAATGTAATATTTAAATTGTTTTGGCGTACGTTTATAGTAAAGTTGAGCACGTTCCAAACCTTAGGTGTTTTATTTTCTATTTACTACACTAATATTATCATTATTTATAGTTTTCATGAGATATACTATTTAACATATGCTACATTCCAGTGCAATACTGGTACATGTATACATATTTACAATAATTGCAATAATAATACATTTAACTTAATCAAGTCCTAGCTTACATGTAGTATGGTGGTAAAGTATGGATGTAAATAGGTATTTGATTATATTATCGAGTAAATTATTATTATCAAACAAAAACTTTAAATGGTCGTACTGAAAAAGTTTAAAGATATCTCACTATTGAATTAGGGCAGCGATATGGATATGGTAACATGCAAAATGTGCTTTTACATATTGTACTCGGGCACTTTGTCACACACTATATTCGTCAATTTTAATACAATTTTTTTACTGCCAGCGATACTAATATTACTAATACTCTTTAATTTAGGCCGCAACTTGAATTCTATTGTTCATAAAACATAATCACTTGATATCTTTATAGATATGTAATAGTGTAGTTGCCATGCTTTTGTCCATTTCGAAACATTTTTAACGTTCCAAATTATTATATATCTCTATTGGTTCTGGCGTCCATTTTTAGCTCGGTCAGTAACGAAATTATTGACTTACACAGTAAGCAAATCTTGATTCCCACATGACAATATGAATCAACTGACTGGGTTTAGGGTCACGACTGGTGTTTTACTTGCATAGGTATAAATTATAAATAATATACCTAAGGTTTCTCTATAGCAACAGCACAGATTCATAGATCATTGAGAAAATTGATTCGCTATAAACCTTTCTATATACATATTGTCGTAATTTTTATTTCCCCATGACCATGTGTGTTTCCACACTTATTCCGTAAGCTTAATTACGGTTGTATAATATTTTATGATAAATAAAATCAATCTTGGAGGACAGAAATAAAGAATCTATATTACCACATCGGTCCAACAACAATTTCTTTTCTCTCAGCGTAAATGCCACTCCAACTTCATAAAGGAAATCTTGTAACAGCATTCTATCGGCGTAACATTACGTTTGTCATAGACTGCGGTCAGAAAATAAGGTTAATGCCATCTATGAGCCATTTATCGGATGATTTCTATAGCAATTTTCACTAACCGCTGTCGATATGTAATTTATGAGCGCATAAAGATATCGGTTCCACGCCGGCCGGTCAGCGTTCCGCTTCCTTTTCGTTTTCTACAACCTTAATGATAGAGAAAAACGCGCGGTCAAGCTGTGGCACCGATTTTTTTTACCCGGGTCGAGGGCACGTTGGATTTACTGATAAATTAAACTCTCAAGGAACGTAATTAATGCGATTTTTACGTGATCGGCGCAACTACACAAAGGTGTGTACGTTCGTATATTTAGCGACAACTTTTGTAATTTCACTTTTGATTGACATTCGAGATTACGACGCATAAATCAGTGCGGAAGCAGACGATTCGCTTGCAAAAGCAACACTCGGCGGGTTAAAGTGTATACAGGCAAGAATTATAAGGTCATTACCGCATCGAAATTAGAGACAATAAAAGCTTCGATTTCGAGGTAAAAAGAAAACGCTTATTTGTGGTCCTAATATGTATCTATGAGATGCATGGTAGATGGATATCGTGATAACTTTATTTCCGATTAATGTAAATCCGGCAATCGTGGTAATTTGATTGCTGAATAATGCAAATCTATTATGTTTCGGGTAGGTATTGAAAATATAAATTATCTAGATTTCATTACAGCATAAATTTAGCTGCGCTTTCAGTTAAGTCAATATCAACAGATTTACATGTAAAATTTGCGATATGTGGTTTCTTGATTTAAATCGAACTTATGTAATGGCGTGTAGTGAAAACTGTATATGTATTGCGAACGTTTTCAGTCATTACGTGAAATATATATTTTTTTTTAACGGACGTAGCCGGTCTAAAGACCGGACAAGAGGACCGTCAGAACCGCCCCACATTTCCCCACCTGGAACTGTCATTCATGGCATAACTTCAGTTGGGGTTCGGGCTGTCTTTTCTTATTTTTTCGCCGAGTTTTCCCTACATCTCGCATCCACCAGGTGATTAGGGGTTCGGGTTGGCACTAGACATCAACACTGCCTGTTCCAGAGTAGGTTGTTCGACTGCCTTTCCAATTCCTCGCTCTCTTTTTGCTTCATGATAGCTGTTACCAGGGTGTCTATCACTCTCCAATTCTTCCCGCTGGTTATCATGATGTTTATTATTGTATCCGGTGTCAGTGGCCTAGTCAATCTATAGGCTGTTTCCCTGTGATGCCTCCATCTGTCACACTCAAAAATCGTGTGTTCAGCCGTGTCTGTTGCTCCACAATACAGCGTTAGTAAAAAGTCCCGGAACGGTCGAATAACTTTGTTATTTGAAAATTATGATTTCTGAAATTTGGTATGGAGGTATAGTTAATATAAATGCATTTTATGCAACACAGTTTATATTTTTTTCACTTCCGGTTTAATCGGCAATACGTCCAACTTTTTTTTTTAAACGGAACGCCCAGATTTTTTTTAACACTTTTGAATGCAAAATAAAAAACTACGTTCAGGAAGTATTAAGATGTTTATTTTTATTCGCAAGAAAACAGTTAAAAAATTAAAAAAGTGTCCTAATACAGAAAAATCAAGATACCTGTCTATTGAGGTTGCGATTACAATAATTGTTCAAAATGCTCTCCATTTACAATTTGACAAAAATGTAAACGGTCAGTAAAATTTCTTATTGTATTTTGTATTTGTTCTGGAGTGATGCGATTGGCTTCTTGAACTATTCTCTCCTCCAATTGTTCAAGATTATGGGGACGATTTTTGTACACTTGACATTTCAAGTGACCCCAAAAGAAAAAATCTAATGGCGAGAGATCTGGCGAACGTGCTGGCCATTCGATTGCTCCCCTACGTCCGATCCAACGTTCCGGAAAAATTTCATTCAAATAATCGCGGACATTATGGCCAAATGGGGGGGAGCTCCATCTTGTTGAAATCAAAAATGTGCATTAGGGTGATCACCTATGTTTGCATTTGGAAAGAGGGCCGCAAGTGCTGGAACAACCTCATTTCGCAATAAATTTAAGTAGACGTTGCCAGTTAAATTTCCTCTTATAAAAAATGGTCCTATGATGTTGTTTCCAACAAGACCAGCCCAGACATTCACCTTTTGAGGACGCTGTGTATGGACTTCTTCAATCCAATGCGGATTTTCAATTGACCAGTAGCGACAATTATGTCTGTTCACAGTGCCGTTGAGACAAAACGTTGCCTCATCTGAAAAAATTATGTGATCTAAAACATTAGGCTGCTGCTCGATAAATTCCGTCATTGTTTCGCAAAAATGTAGTCTACGATCTGGATCATCTTCAGTTAACTCATGGACGGGATACATTTTATAGGCTTTCGTTCTTGCTGATTTAAGAATCTTATGAGCAGATTTTTGAGAGATCTCATGAATTTGACCTAATTCTGTTGTGGACACGTGATGATTTTCTTCCACTGTAAGTAACACATTCAAACTAGTTCTGTTGCTGTTAATGGACGTCCCCTTCTAGGTAAATCCTTCACCTGACAAAAGACTTCAAAACTTTTGAATTGTTCGGCATACCGTACTTTTACTAATGTAGTAGTAGTAGTAAACAGTATTAAACAGTATTAAACAAAATACGAACCTCTTCAAAAGAACGTTGACGATCACCGTGCCCACGCATCATTAATATCTCAATTCGGTCTGATTCAGTAAGTTTTACTGCCATTTTCAAATGTGTCAATGTCTAAAATAAGTAAATTTATAGCGATGCAAAAGTTAAAACGCTTTTAAAATTGTCAAATGTGACGGCAAAAAGAATGCAAACACTAAACAACAACTTTTTTCAAAAGTACCTTGTTTTTTCTGTATTAGGACACTTTTTTAATTTTTTAACTGTTTTCTTGTGAATAAAAATAAACATCTTAATACTTCCTGAACGTAGTTTTTTATTTTGCATTCAAAAGTGTTAAAAAAATCTGGGCGTTCCGTTTAAATAAAAAAAGTTGGACGTATTGCCGATTAAACCGGAAGTGAAAAAAATATAAACTGTATTACATAAAATGCATTTATATTAACTATACCCCCATACCAAATTTCAGAAATCATAATTTTCAAATAACAAAGTTATTCGACCGTTCCGGGACTTTTTACTAACGTATATACATTCGTCTGACCCATCTTTCCCAAACCGTTTTGCATAATATCTATAGCAACCATGGGCAGTGAGAACCTGAGTCAGGTAGTAGTTGACTTCTCGATGACTACAATTTATCCACTCTTCAATATTTTTAATCAATCGTCTAGTCCACTGGGCCTTTACTGTTTCCCTTTCCCATCTTTTCTGCCAGTCTTTTAGAGTGTTTTGCCTGGCTTCTAAGGGCCGTTTGCCTACCTCGCCTCTATGCGCATGGGTGTAGGTTCTTTCTAGAGCTAGAAGATCAATGGGTATGGACCCTGTGATCACTTGGAGCGCCAAGCCCGACACTGTTCTGTATGCAGATGCTACCCGCAGTAGCATATTTCTCTGAGCTCTAGCAAGTTGTTCTGCATATTTCTTCCGTTCTAGGGCTTTGATCCATATCGGCGCTCCATATAACAATATGTTGTGTGTGACACTAGCTAATATGACTCTCTTAGTGCTCCTGGGCCCTCCAATGTTGGGCATCGGCCTTGTTATTTTGGCAGCCTTTTCTTCGGCTTTATCTATTACCGTACGTATATGCTGTCCATAGTTCCCCTTCTCATCGATTATGACACCTAAGTACTTGACGGTCTTCTTAGGTACTATCCTCACTCCGTTCAACATAAAATTTATACAGCCACGGCTTCTTCCTCCTCTTGCTACAACTGCTTCAGTCTTTTCTGGTGCAAGCGTCAACTGATGCTCCTCCATCCAAGTGTTGATTTCTTCAAGACATTTATTTGTGTTATGCATAAGCCTGTTCTCATCTCTGGCACCTACAATCAGATCTAAGTCGTCCACGAAGCCTATGGTTCTAGCATCCATTGTAACTTCCAGTCCAAGCATACCGTCATACAAAACATTCCATAATGTTGGTCCCAAAACCGATCCTTGTGGAACTCCTGAACCGCACTCTACCATTTCTTCATTATCCAGTGCAATTTTCCTACGTCTTAGGTAGCTCGAGACTAAATTGACGAGATATTCAGAGATTTTCCTTTTCCGTAGTTCTTCGATTATTAATCTGTGGTTTGCCGTGTTAAATGCGTTTTAAACGTCTAATGTTATGAGGGCACACCACCTAGTGTCAAATTCTCTGATTGTCTCCACCGCAGTTTTCAGCGCATCTATACTTGATTTTTTTTCTCGGAAACCATATTGGTGTTCGTGCAGTGCTCCTGTCTCTTCTAGTTCTTTGTGTAGTCTGTTTCTTATTAGCGTCTCAAGCAACTTACTTATCGTGTTCAACATACACAGTGGCCTAAAGGAATTTGCCTGTTCAGAGAACTTTCCGCCCTTGGGGATCAAAACAACTCGAGCAATTTTCCATTCTTCAGGGAATTCTTGAGTGCGTAGAATCCCGTTCATAGCCGCCAGAACCAGACCGGGCGCGTGATCCACTGCAAGTTTGACAGCCTCAGGGGGGATTCCGTCCATCCCAGGCGTCTTTCCGCTTTTCATGGTTGCAGCGGCCATTTTCAATTCCTCCACAGTGAATTCCGTGACATTTAATTCAGTGCATCCATCTGGCCATTCCTCTCTTGTGGATGGGAACAATCCTTGTACCACGTGTCTTTTCCTGTCAATGTTTAATTCATATGGTGTTAATATGTTGAGCTTTTTAGTAACAATCTTATATGCGCCACCCCATATGTCTTCCTCTAACTCCTAACGCAGATTATCCCAGTGCCTTTTCTTTGCGTCCCTTATTTGCTTTGTAAGTTACTTGTATGTAATGTGTACATATTACCTTTTATTTTAAATTCTTTCTGTAAAGAGGTTAAGAGCCGTTTTATTTTGTCTAAACATAAATATACCTCAAATTATATTACAAATAAATATTTATATCTGTCGTTAAAATTTGAATTTCAGGTCAGTTGGTAATGTATTGTACTTCTCTATAGACTTTTTATGCAATGGCCATTGTTTGTAACTTTGCTATTACCGATCCTTTAAGGGAAGTGCACTCATCAGAAATACAGCATTGAATAAAACAGTAGGTTTGTAGTTCCGCTTTATATAAACCTATCCTACTTCCATAAATGGTTGAACAAATAGACCATTCGCAGGCAATAAGGTTTGTTGATTACAACTCTTGATTTGGAGTATGAGACTTAAATGTATGTAATATTTCTAAATGGAAATGATAAGTAATACATAATCAAGAATAAGACCAATTCACTTTAAATGCCGAATGAAATATCGGTTACTCACTTAGGCAAATCACATTCGGTAATAAATAAATATAAAAAAATGCATTCAAAATAATAAATAAATGTAACCAATATATACATACTTTTAGTGTAATCACTTTTGCTGTTAACGGTTTGGATAAAATTTACATTATAATTTAGATGCAGTTCTTTGGCAAAATAAAGCACTATATTTATCATTGTACTACTTCGGCCCACAGTTCTGCGATAACATGTACGTGTTTCTATCATTTTAATACCCGGGATTAGAGTGAACCTTACTAGCGTATTGGATCCGAATTCTCAAGAAAGCGCATTACCTATATTATATTCGCTATTCCCTTCAGATAAAGATAGAAAATGCGAGATAGTATGTATGAAGAGTTAAATATCAACTGCCATTTCAATTCCGGCTAGCGCGCACTATCGGTAATGTCCAGACAATGCATATAATTGCAGCTGTGTTATTTGTAATGAATCTAGAATATATTATACACACGACGCAATTAGCTTTTAGTACTTAAGAGGACATCAAATAAATTGATGCTTGATTGTCTGTCCAACACCTTTAGTTTTGGAAGTACGATTGCTAGAATTGTTGGAGCTTGACAAAAAATACAGTAATGTAAGAATTCTTATTCAGTTTCTAAGTTACATTTAAAAAATATCTTAATTTGTCCACGATATTGTAAACATAATCCTATACCAAGAGCTAACTTTTAATGTGATGATCTTTATATGAATAAAAAAAGATGAAAATATAACTTTCTATTAGTTAACACAGTCAAGAAATACGCGCCTGTTACTCTGCTGGGCTGTCTCAATCCATACCATCACAGTCTAATGACAAGAATACGCTACTGTCTTTGTTTTTGTCTAACTACTACAAAAAGCCATCGACACATCGATCTTCTTAATCAAATCATTTCGACGAAGCCCTCGTTCCGTACTACTGCGACGCGACGGGGACGAATCGCTGGACATGCGTAATTCATTTCAAGTGAAGCCGGCTTTCGATTCATTACGTTCAGTTCTTCATAAGACGTCGCTGGATATAAGGTACGGGGTTTTAGTTTTATAACGGTTAGTAAATCTTGATCGCGGTCAGTAATTATTAATACACTGAAATCTGTTATCAGTTACATTATCCGATGCTTCCATATAAAGTAAGACTGAATAACAACAAACAGCTACATATCGCAGCTTGCTGCGTTTTTTAGTTATCAAATGAGTATTGTCTTATTTCACCTTTTCACTAATACGAACAATATATTGTATTTTATATTAATTCCACATACTTTGTATAAGTTGAGTTTACAATAACTCGCTTTGACAATTGATTATTAATTTGTTATTCATACCAGCAATAGCGATATATAAAAGTGAGCTAGCGAGGGAAAAAATATCACACTCACTTTGCTTTGGCCGAGCGAACGAATCGCCCAACAACAACACAGCTGCGACCTTGTGGGCATGTACGCCTACTGTTCGAGTCCATCCTACTTCAATTGACCGGAATACTATTGACATTCTATCGATAGGTCGCGAAGAATATCCCGGTATATCACTGAATTTCTTTGTCTGTAGATAATTTTGTTGATAGGCATGACTAGTTGTTTATTAATTGACACGGATTAAATGTCAATTTTATTCCATTGAAGAAGTTGTATAACGAAAACCTAATTTGTAAAGGTTCTGGAATAAATTGATTTTTAATCGAATTAAAGTGTTATAATTGACCTAGAAGTGGAAAAAAGTATCAGCAACATAAGACAAGTACATAAAGGTCATGTTTTCTTGTAGATCCCTTTCTCTCCCCGCATACACTACCAAGTCATCAACAAAGGCACTTTCAATTTCCACTATTTCATGTTTTTATATCCTGTTTTTAGTTTGCTTGTTTCCGTTGTAATTTCCTTCAAGATATCGTCAAGAAAAACTATATTACAGAGTGTAGGACTGAGTGCTCCCCTTATAGCAATCCTTCCCTAGTCTCACACAATTTCTGGTTTTCTTGTATATGCTGGCAAGGATTTCCCAAATAAGATCCTGTGCTAAATAGTCGAAATCCTTCTATACGGCTATTAGAGCCACAAATATATTATGTTTGCTCTGGCAGCTGTTTGAATATGATTATATTACACTCCTCCACCCTTTCTAAAACCACACTGTCTCTCTTCAAGTTGTGCTTCAGTTGCTATTTTCTACATATCTTTGTTCAAGAATTCTTTCACATACCTTTAACATGCTACTCACTAGGGTAATTCCTTGATAATTTTTACACTCTTTCTTGTCTTATTCACAACTATCACCATCCCCACTTCCCAATCGTAAGGTATTTTATATAGTGCCTCTATTCCGCTTTCACCAGCTCACTATTTATTCCATCATTTCCAACCGCTTTGCCTTTAATTTATCGTTGGGTAACGCAAAGACTAATTAATTTAATGCTTTTATTATTACTACCATCTCTAAAACAGAACTATGAAATCTAGACTCAATTTTAGTGATTTGAGCGCTGAAATCACATATGGGATAGAATTCATCATTATACTTTTGCAATAATACTGCACCACAACATATTGTAGATACATTTGTATCGATCTCTAAATTTAGGTCGTCTATACGAAGAATAGAATTATCTGTTAAAGAAAACTTCATAGTGCAGCTAGCTAGAAAAATTTCCTATGAACCCGTAAAAGGTCAGTCAATGGTCTAGCGCTGATTGAATAACTTCTGAAATAACTAGTCAATTCTATAAATGATTTGACGCCTTTCTGAGAACAAGGTGCAGGAAAGTTTCTAATAATTTGGTTGCATAGGTACAAGGTTCGTCTGTTTTTCTTTTGTCTAGGACGGCGTAAAATCGTTTTAGCGAATAAACGATAACTGTTGTTATTAAAACATATAATTTTTTCGTTTACCTCTCAATGATGATGGAGGGAACCAAGCTAGACCTGCTAAGCTTACAAACGCCAAGTCAAAACAAAAATGGTTTGATTTCAATGTCTCCTCTGTTGACTACTTTGCATATCCATGCATTGATGACATTCTTTCTAAACTTCTGCTTTCAATGTTCCAAAATTCGTGCCTATCATGCAACAAATGGTCGGTGATACAATGTTTTACCATTATTGCTTCACGTAAGGTTCTAGATCACACATCTATCAACACATCACTTTCAGTTCACAAAAGCTAACTCTCAATTCGTTACACATTCATACCTTTTCGTGAAAATAAGAATGTAAATACTTACGCTTTCCTAACAAATGTATATCCAAAATTATCCACAAAGTCTTGCCAACTGAGTGTTTTCCTTTTCCTTACCTGATACCAACCTCCCGAACATTTTGTCGAGCTACCCCCGCGTATAATTGTCAAGTAATGTATACAAAATCCGTGCACTGTTTAAGGTCTGCAATCACTTCTTCACTTTCAAACTATTACCATCAAAAGACGAAATATTCAATAGAACCGAGATTACTTCAATGTTGTGTGGTGTTTGTATCAAAACATCTCTCTCAGATACTTCATCACTCAGCTTTAATCAGCTTTACAAGTAAGACACCTTGTCTTTGGTTTTATAAAAGAAATTTTTCTATAAATTGTGATTGATCATTACTACTTGCGTCAGGTTTCAACTTTGTGGTTGTTGAAGCTCGTTTTCAGCGTCAATGCTATCTTCTCTTCAATTCTGTGTATTCCAGCAGAGTTCGACTCATCCTTCTGTTGTTGTTTACTGAACTCGCTTAACAATAAAAGCGAGCAAATTGGTCTTGAACATCGATATAAATTAAATAATAATTTATTCCAAAAGGGTAGAAAGCGAATACATATGTAATTTGTACGACTATCAATCATTTACTCTAAATCAGCGTAAAATTTAAAATACAGACTTCACAAAATCTGTTTACCACGTTCATTAGCAGTAGCGAAGTAAAATTTGACCATACCATACAGAATTAACTCGGAGATCTTTCGAACATGAAATAAACCCAGGTTGGTAGGTATAAACCCAAGTTTGGTTCCTAACACTGACAAAATGTTTTTTATGTAGCCACCATTGTATAAATCTTAATCACGCGTGTTGGATAAATAATGGGCAAATTGCTGACGAAAAATTTTTCGGACTTAGAGCCAAATTGCTAGACGACTGAATTTTGATGATGAAATGGTAAGAAGAGATACAATATTTTAGGAGTAGATCTATATTTACTTAAGGCTTTCTCTTTTCATATATTATTTCAATGTATTCAAATGAAATGAGAAAAGTAATATTTTGTTTAAATAAGAATTTAACAAAGTTTCGTTGCCTAGCATATGCGGAGAACATTCACTAATGTCTGTGTTATAACGCCTTCCATTGTAGCTAACAATAAAATTTTGTAAAAAATATGAATTAGCGGCGATGTTATACTAATTCTAAATTGAATGGCATCCCCTTAATTTAAGTGTTTGATATCCTTACTGACATATACAATTAATTAATATAAGGTACACAACGTTGATATACTAATTCAAGTATATAGTTATGTATTTATTGGAAAACTGAACATATAGTACACATTTCTAAATATCAATCTAATATCTGCATTGGTTTATTATGCCGTACACATTAAATATGCATTTGATATAATATTTTAGTAAACACATAATATTTATTAGATTTGCACATACATACATATGTACATACATATATATTAATCTGTTTTGTGTAACTATTTCGATATGAAACAATCGAGGGCTTTAATTTGAACATTGTATAAATTCATAACAATATCTAACTGGTAAAGCAGGTTTTATAGATTTAATTGAAAAGTATATTATTTTCAATATTCTATTACGCGAATCTGCGTTAGCAAAACAAAACATATTTATATAATCTGTTTGCAATCGCTATTTCACTACAGTAGAACCCTGCAAATCTGCACTGGCAATACATTAATATACTCACAATCAGTGACATTAAAAGTGTTACACCCAGAAGTAATTTGCTCGATTTGATTTTTTGGCATCAAAATTACTATATTTAAAGCATACTATTACTTTTTAGCATTGATAATTTTTTGCAAAAAAAAAATTCTTTTACTTTTTTGGGAAGGGATGCATATTTACGAGAGCTGACTAACATAAATAAGTTTGGTTATTGCGTGTCCGTCTACAAGTGTTAAGCATAACAAAATATTTAGGATTCGAAGACGTTAAAATTATCACCTTGTTAGTACCCTTGACAGGAGTAGAATTGTTACCAATCGAGATGTTGCTTCGTCCTATCGCGAAATTGGGCATCGCTTTAACTGTATTGCAATGAAGGTAATGTGTGCGTGTTGTGTGTGGACAGAAGAAAGTAGAGGAACACGAAAAAGATCAACTGGTCAACCGAAGCGTACCACAGAGCGTCAAGATAGGCGATTCAGACAACTAGCTCTACAAGACCGTTATACAGCAATACGTCAAATAGCGGTCCAATAGTTTGCCGACGAATGTACACCTGTAACTATATGTACACTATATTGCATCATTCGAGCCTTTGGACTTTTTTCATACCGTCCACAATGAGTGCTTTCTTTGACCGCAAACCACGTCGTCAACGCTTGAACTGGTGCAGAGAACGGCAGCATTGGTAAGTAGAACGGTATAGTGTCGTCTTCTGCGACAAATCGCGATTCTGTCCAGGTATGTACGATGGCCGTAGAAGGGTATAACGTCGGCGTGGAGAGCGAAGCGATTTGGTGATTGCTGTTGAGAGGCATGTATACAGCACTGTTGGAGTAATGGTTTGAGGTCTTATTGTTTATTATAGCCGATCACCACTTCTGTGTATTCGAGATAGTACGATAGCTGCGCGTTATGTTGATGCTGTCTTACAAACCACTTTGCTACCTTATCTAGATGGCCATCCGCACGTCCTTTTTCAGCAAGACAATGCACATCCCCATATTGCTCGTCGAACTACAGACTTTCTCCAAGAAGCAGGCGTTAATATTTTGCCGTGGTCGCCACGAATTTAAACTCGAATATGTGTGGCATATCATTGGGAGGAGACTGTCCACTTTGCACCATCCTTCACAAACTTTGGCTCAGTTAGTCAACGAAGTCCAAGTTGCTTGGAACGAGGTGCCACAAGCAGATATGGACCATCTCATTTTGTCAATGCCAAAGCGTATACAGGAGTGTACTCAGCTATGGGATCGCCACAGCCACATTTTTTTTTTCGTGTTACATGTTAATAAAGTTTCTTGCATATGTTATCGTTTCATTTCTGATGTAAAACCACACCACAACTAAAAAATCACATTCCTTCTGGGCGTATAACACTTCTAATATCACTAACAATAAGAATACGTACATACATACATACCTATATAAAGTGCGTTTAAGACTGTAAAACATACCAAGACGTTTCAAAATTATTGCTTATCAAATATTAAGATGTTGTTTATTATATGCTTGGCAGAGTTTCTAGTAGTAGATAATAAATTTATATAATAAATAAAAATATTTTCTATTTACAATTAGAACTTGTATAGGTATATAAGTACATATTTCTATGGGCTACGAGTATTTATCCAGAACTTCTTTTCATTTAGAGGTCAATAAAACACACTTGAATTAAAAGTCCACTTATTCCAGGACTTAGGTTTGAGTAATGATACTTTCACAATTGAGAATTAATTTGAACCAAATCAATTTAAAATCAACTAAGCAAGCCTATCAAATAATTTTAAAAAGGAATCTAATACAACCATAAAAGTGAAATTAATGATCCTTATATATGTATTTCTATATTTTGTTGCTCTAACAATTCTATCAGGCAATTAATAGTTTAGTTGGTCCGGCTATTATGTTAGTGCATCCTCAATTTAGGAAAGAAAATTTAATGAAAATTAGGTCAATATTAGAGAAAAGAAAAGTTATCCAAGAAAAGTGTAATGAAACATTAATAAAAACATGAGAATAAATAAAATATAGAACGCATGTATTAAAACAGTAAGTATATAATAGTAAGATATATCGTACAATTCCATATGTTAACAAGTCAGAAAATTAAATGCGAATTTAAAAGATCAGATATAAATCATTTATACGTAACTATAGACATTTATTTACAAATATAAAAACTAAGATTAAAAAAGTAATCAAAGTAATGTAGGCAATAAATTAAAATGGATTCTATAACAAATATACAAGTCAACACAATATTTTACAAAAATGACTCTGGAATCATCAATACACATGTGTAGTGTTTATTATACAGTGTCGCATAATTTGACGATTTTCAAACGAAAATGATTGTAAAAAAGAATAATTCAAGAAATGATATGTATCAAGAAAGAAAATCACGCTCACTTTTAGAACATACACTACGTGAAATAATTGACGAGCACACCCTGTATAATCTGAACGCGTGGTTCTGGTCCAATGAAATTTGGTATAGAAGTTGTACTAAAGTAGTAGTATAACTTACCCTCATGCGGAGGGCGCCGTAAGCCTGCTGGGATGGGATCCATCAATAGCGCATAGCATTACACGACGACACATGGTGTCAATAAGTCGTGGTATGCCGGCGAGAAATGGCCAACCATGCCTGCTCAACTCGCCTCCACAGCTGCTCAACGTTAGCCGGATAACATTGAAGTATCCAATCGATCATATCCCAGACATGATGGATCGGATTCAGATCCGGGGAACGAGCTAGACATGGAAACTTTCGTATACGGTGCAAAATTCGCGGGGTCTACCAAATACTTCAATACAGTTCGCGTAGTGAGTACGTCTTTTTTCCTGCTGGCCAAACGATTCGAAGTTGCCTTTGAACAATGCACGCGACGTTACACTCCTACTACCACTCCCTTCGGTCTCCATGTCGACGGCATTTTCCACCTATCGGAGCCGCTCAGTAAAAAATGCGGCCTTAGCAAAAATCGAAACTCGCTGCATAGACTCGTCTATAGTAAACCCCGATGCTCTGCAAATTTTATGGATGTATCTTCACGCGTTCAGATTGTACAGGCTATGCTCGTCAATTATTTGCAGCAGTGTATATTGAGAATTTAAATATCATTGACTAGGTTTTCTGCCATGTTTCCTGCTGGTCGTTGAATAGAATTTTTAGATGTTCAGAAAAAGACATTTACCTATCTAAGAATAATTAATTCCAATACGGTGCAATATACTGTTTACCCATTAAAACCTCCTGCCTCGCACAAAAAACATTTACACTCGTAGCAAGAACCGTCTACGAAAACAGCACATCAGGTACGACTGGCGGGCTATCTCCCTTTAGCTCTGCGCTCTTTTATAGTTATGTATATTAAATTTAATTAAAAAATTTTTTTTTCATCAATCAATAATTCTGCTTTATATAATTTTGTTGAAATAAATAGGTAATTAAGAGATTATCCATTATCAAATTGACTGTATGTATACAAACCGATTAATATTAGATGACTCTTTGGCATTGCAAGTACTATCGGACGTCAAACTTTCCTACAAACACACGATGTCCAAACGTGTATGTATAATTAATATATGTACATATGTGCTGGGGCAGTTTTACAAAACGAAATGATCTAGTATTCCATCATTTATGAGCTTGCTATCTATGAAAGATTGATTCATAAACATCGACTTTCTATTATCTATACACTTCTATTTCTACAATGTCAGGAACTGGTGTTGATTTGTAATTGTAGAATTAGGAAAATCTAATGCATAAATAATACCGCATAATGAACGAAATATACATAAGCTTAGTTACTCTCACTAAACGATTATTTAATAATAATTTCTCAAAACAATGCACGATTTTTGTACGACTCAAAATTCATAAAGAAGTATAGTCACTGATTATTCATATACATATTATTTTTAAAGATATATGTATATAGGTATTTTACGTAATACAATGTAACTACTATTACAGTTAAAGCAAGAACTATAAAGTTTGATGCTTATGCAAGTACTAATAATAATTCGTTGGCAAATACTTTTGTTTCTTGCATTAAGTATTTACTATAACAATTACACTATTAAATATGAAATTTTTAGTAGTTCAACTATATGTATGTAAATAAAAAACTATACGTGCGTGAGTACAGTCACAAAAAGGATAAATGTTATAATTCTGTGGTCTATTTACAATGACAAATCGACGTCGTGATAAAGCTTCTATCTCTGTACATGAATAACAAATTGAATACAAAATTTTAGTATACAAAATTCCTCAATTGAATTAATTATTGGTGATATATTTCTGAATTCCAACAACGAAATTTATACCACAAATATTTAAATATAAAATTTTGAAATTTCTTAATGCAGGCACATTCATATTCATTGCCAGCTAACATACCTACATATAGGCCAGAAGGCAGAGCAGGATTGGGCATGTTAATATTTTGTTTGCTAAAGGTTTTTTCTTCTTAACTTACAGGTGCATATCATAACTGTTTGTTTGGAGATTGAGCACGATGAATTACACCAAGAAAGAACGATTCAAAGCAGTCAAATTTTATTTACAAAATAACAGGTCTATTATTTTAACGCAAAGAGGTTATCGCAACCATTTCCACTTCAGACAAGAATCCTCAACGATGATGATTCGGAAACTAATCGCACGCTTACAGGAAAAGGATCCTGTTATCAAATTTCCACCTTCTTGCAAACTACGTGCGATGCGCCCTGAAGAGAATATTGAAATAGTTCGAGTCAATGTTGAAGAAGAACCAGAAACATCAACGAGAAGACGTTCTATGGAATTGGGAATGTCCTGAATATCCTTAAGAAGAATTAAAAAAAATGAATTAAATATGTTTCCATACAAAATACTGTTAGTGCACGAACTGAAACCTGTAGTCTACAAACTGCCTCGCAATTATGCGCAATTATGATTCTCGTCCAAAAATTAGCCAGAGAAAACAATGAATGTTGTAATCAACTTATCATGAGCGACGAAGCTCATTTTCAGCTGAATGGTTTCGTCAATAAGCAGAACTGTCGGTTCTGGGGTACGGCAAATCCAAGGACAATTCATCAGCTGCAGCCCCTTAAATGCACGATTTGGTGTAGGGTGACCTTGCAGGAAGTTATTGGGCCTTACTTCTTTGAAACTAACAACGGTAACAGTGTTACCTGTGAGAGATATCGGGATATGATTAATAATTTTGTACGTTCTGCAGTAGAATATCGTCCGAAAATGTGGTTTCAGACGGATAGGGTAAAATTCCGCTGTTATTTTTTGGGATACATTTGGCAGAATTGTTGTCTCCGGATATCGTGCAAACTAGTATCCGGCAGGTGTGCCTCAGAGCATGAAAACTGCGAATGTAGTTTATACTGGGATAGCTTCGTGTAGTTTGTATTCCCAGCACGCGGCGCATGTGTAGCCTCCGCAGAGGATAGTTTCCTTGACGATGTGAGTCCCATGTGCAACAAATACTATAACATATTTACATATGTAACTAATTGTAAATACACAATTTTAAAATTTGATGAGGATTTTACAAATATAACAATTGCCATGCTAGTGACCATGCTATTACATTCGCTTTTTAGTTCAATGGTGATAGAATCTAACCTCGATATTTCATTTCCGAATTTAGTTTTCTGTAGTTTGCAAATTCTATCAAAAATGTCGAAAGGCAACATCCTAAGTTCGTGTACTGTAGAAGGCCAAAATGACCTCGCCTTTAGCTGGCGCAAGCGGTTGTGGGATGTCAATGCGACCAACAAAGATTGAAGGGCGCCAACTTTTTTAATATGGTGAAACGAGCTATACGTAAGCGTAAGAATAATCAACATAACCTATAACATAAATATAAACAGACAAAATGACAGTTTAATACACTACTTGAGAGAAAATTCAAACGTATTATGAGTAAAGGTCTAATTACAAGATAATTTTGATAAAATTAGAAACAATTATAGAACCAGTACGCTTCAATCTGTGTTGCTCGCGCTTTATAATCCATTGCCATTATTTGTCCATTGAAAGAAGTATGTAGGGTACTATTTTAATAACACGAGATATATCTAGATATAAAAACTTTTATGAATTTGTACAATTTCAAAACTATTTAAGTATAATCTTTATCATGCCTTAGAGAAGATTCCACAGGAAGCGAAAGAAATATAACAGAGCACTATTCAGCGTAACTTCGTTAATATCTTCTCTACATTCTTCGGATGTATAGCAGGCAGCAGAAGCACTGATTATTATGAAGAATTGAGTTGAAGAATAATCCTATTAAGAAGGGAAACGCCGGCAAGTAGACGCAGCTGTACGTGTTGCGAGTACGGTTCCGCTAAATCCCCCTTATGTGAACAATTAAATATAATAAATGTCTTATCAGTAGTTGCTAAAGCTGGCGGAAGTTAGTTTGTGGTACATA
Source organism: Popillia japonica (assembly GCA_004785975.1). Taxonomy (NCBI): domain Eukaryota; kingdom Metazoa; phylum Arthropoda; class Insecta; order Coleoptera; family Scarabaeidae; genus Popillia; species Popillia japonica. The sequence goes on from SMLS01067908.1 coordinate 32,457, forward strand.
GTGATAATTTACATTATAGCTATTTTACCTACCCTTTGAGCCACCATTATATAACGATGATAAGATACAAATTATTGCTATGGTCAGAATAAATTTCCCCTTTTATATGTACCGCGTTTAGAAACTAGAAGAGTTTGTGGGACGGAACGCGTGGCAGTAGATATTGCAGTCATGCGGATTTGTTAAGTAGCCATTGAGCAGTTGTCAAATGAACAAAGTGCGTTTATAATCCAAGCCTATATCAAAAACAATGATTCATACACAACCTCGAAAAATATCGTAAAAGTGTGCATTGACGAGCACCGGTTCAGGACAAAACAAGAAACACCCAGATCAACAGAAATCTGTCAGAAGCCGAGCAAGTATTGTAGCGGTACGACATCGCAGATGCACAGCCCGCAAGCATGCGCAACCATTGCCAATCAGCCACTCTACCGTTCAACGCATCTTAAAGCAAGATTTGCACTTTCATCCGTATAAAATTCAGTTATTGTGCAGTTCCACAAACCGACAAACCAACCACAAAGAAAAACATTCTGCGAAATAATGATGGGACATTTTTGGGACCAGAGTTTGGAGAAGATAATTTGTAGTGATGACGCTCACTTTCATTTGGATGGCTAGGTAAATAGGCAGAATTATCAATACTGGGTTCCTAATAACCCACACGAAAAACATGTCAAACAGGTGCACTCTAAAAAAGCAACCGCTTGGTGTGCAATATCGGCAAACGGAATAATTGGTCCGTACTTTTTTGATAATGCTTGCGATCGTGCTGTGGAAGTAACCAGTTTGCGTTACTGTGAGATGGTGCGTAATTTTTTAACCGCACCTCTTCAAAATTTTCCAGGCTATGACGATATGACGTGATTCCAGCAAGATGGTGCAACAGCACAGTTGTCGATTACCACTGTAAGTAAATTATTCCCGGGTTGTCTCCTCTTTCAACATGGCGACATTGCCTGGCCACCCCGATCGCCTAACCTTACCACCATGAATTTCTTTCTGCGGGGGTGATATCTGTAGAACTCTTAACATTAATTACTGCATGTGCGTTGATATACACAAGCTATTACAGTTAACATAAATATGATGTTTCTAACATTACGAACAGAAATAAAATTAATTCCTTATGATACCTATCATCTAGGTTTATATCGCATCTGTTTTAAGATAATTTTATTGTTTTAATCGTAATTCATACGCTTTTTATTTACTATGTATTTGTACACATTATTGTAAAATATTTATAATACAAGAAGCATAAGTAGAGATGAATACCAAAATTTTAGTTTTACACAGTACAGCAGAGGAGCAAAGACGATTTCAAGCTTTAGTATAACAAGAAAGAAACATAATCATGTTAAGAATTTGCTTAATATTTTTATAAAGATTCGAAGAATTGTAATTGAATGAAATTGGACCAGTGTATATTTGGGAATGGCTTCGAATAACAAACTAAATTGCTTATTTATTTGTGAAGTTCATAAAAGCAAGTAAATTTAGAATGTTTTCTAAAAGAAGAATCAATTAAAACAGTACATGTACACCGTGCAAACTTGTTCAATTTGTTGCTACTGGTACGTGTACGTATGTATGTATATTAATAGTAAATATTTCATCTAAATGTTATACTTCAAATGCATATGGCGATCTGGCTTCTCGTCCATAGCCATTCCCCACTTCATCCGCGCGCTTTACGAACGTAATTTCCCACCGGTTTCATTGAGACCATTTTTAAAAAGAATGAGATTATTAATTCTTCAATTTCTCCCAGTAGTATGACAAGCTCAAGTTAATTTTACACGGTGGGATGAACTTTAGCAGTACGGACATGATGTACGAATGTCATTCCGCTAGGAATCTGTTTTGTTTAATGTTTGAACGATGTTCTAGTTAAAGTTTGGAGTTTTCCTAGTCTATTTCCATCTCGGTCTCTTGTATTTTTCTCGTCTATACATCGAGGTTTAATACGTTTCGTTTTCGGTCCGTTTCTCTTCGTTGTGATGTCGTTATGACCTTTATTTCTATACGAAAAGGGTATAATATTTTTTATTTTCTGTCTTTCTTTCTCTAAGTAATTTCGCCTGCCATCAATTCCCGCTTTCCGACCTCAGCGGCGGCGCCAAACCGTTCTCAGATTAAAGCCGGCCCAAATCGTCTTTTTTGCGACTCGCACTACTTCTTTTTGCTGGAAAAATGAAGAAAAAAGGAGTTGGAGAAGACGATAAGTTGATTTCGTACGAATGATTTTTCTACTTTATACACTCGTGTATTGTAACAGGGAGGCGAAGTGGATTTTATATAAAATACTGGCGATTTTTCACTTTCAGACGCACTTTGTGTCTGATTTTTCTGTCAGTTTCTAGAGTGGACGGTCGATATTATAAAGGTGATTGAATGTACAGTTGTAAAAGGAGATTTATTCATTCATTTGTTTTATGTTCTCAAATGGGAACATGAACAAGCCTGTACAACAGTAATGCGAACCCCAGTTTGTCTATCTACACATCAAACGCATAATGTGTTTAAAAGAGCAATCCAACAAGAATGCCAGTTTTAAATAAAATTACCAATACCAATATTTAAATATATTATTGCACAATATCAGTAATTTCAGGACAAGCAAACATGCTGTCACATTTACAATAAATAAATACAATCAAATCTTGTAGTAGTGTCTTTAGACAATATTTACGATAGATTTATGGTTAGGTAGGGAATGTTGTGTTTCATTCGATACAGCAGCTATTCTCATATAGAAGTAGGTATATTTTTGCGAGTGTGTTTGTTTTTTTTATTTATTGATTTATTTATTTACTTTAGTTATGCACACAAAATAAAAAACAGACAAAGTCCACAATAGTATCCCCAAAATAACAAGTTATTAATGTAACAGCAGTGTAAGTACAAAAAATACGAAATTCTGGATACATAAATAGGAAGTAGTAAAAGCACATATACCTCTTCATAAAGTAAGAGATATATTTTAAACTATTGTAAGTTTTTAACAAACTAAGGTAATGAGAAAAAAAAATTAAATCTAATTCCTTTAGGTATAAAACAGTTACGGCAATTGCTCAATATGACTTCCATTTAGTGTCCCCATTCTACATTTTCTCGTAGAAATACGGACCCATGATAAAACCAGCTGTAAAACCGCTTCAAGCGGTGACTTTCTTGTGATGATGACTTTTTTTACTTTCTTGTGAATTTGTAGACCAGATTCTACAGTTTTGAGTATTGACTCCACCATTCAGAGTAAAATGTGCTTCATCTGTCCATAAAATACGGGATAACCATTTGGGTTTATCTTCCATCTAAGTCATTACTCGCAAAAAAAAATCGTACCTAGCAGTCAAATATGCCTATTTTAATTCAAACAGCATTTTCAGTTTATATGGATACATTTTTTAAATCTTGAGTAAGATTTTCCAAACTGTGGTTATGGCACCTGCAATTGCTTCGATATTGCATTTGCACTGCCGATTGCTAGTGGATTACCTCTGCCTATTTTCTGATTTTTTCGAAAAATCCCTGCAACTTGCACATCACTTAATGGTCTTCCTGATCTTGGTTTTACAGAGCCCGTTCTTTCAAGTTAACTTACACTACGCTTTCATTTGACATAGCCCCGCCCTCGAACACATTCTAGTACGAAATCTTCGTAATCCAGCGGTGTAATTTCTGTGGCATTCATAATAACACTAAACTGAACCAATTCTTGTTTGTAAATCCATGCTATTATAGTTTCAGTCGTTTGAACTCTACGTTTACCTGTGTTTTAATTTCAAAATAAAACTCTAAATTATATGATTTTATATTAACACTCGTGTTAACAATTGCAATGATAATGCTTTTGTTTCCTACAGATACAATAAAATCCCATTCCTTAAGTAATTAGATTTCATTCATTTTTTTGTTGTTAACTTGATTTGTTAAAAAGTTTAATAATTTAAAATGTATCCGTTACTTTATGATAACCTTGTATATTAGCTAGTTGATCGGCTTTAGCTTTTTACTTGAAAGGAAACGAGTTGTTAAATATGTCGACCGAATCATGGTTTCTGTTATAACTATAAAGAAGTGGCAATGTGAAATACCTTTTGTGTGAGCTGGTTCTAACCAATGATGGTCTGAAAGGATCGTACTAGAAGTGGAAAACTATTGGCTAATTGGCGCAAGAATCTCAAGTATAGCAAGAAACTATTACAAATTTCAAACAACCAGGTCATGTCCGTCCATTCTCTACGAGTATTTAGAGGTGCAAGATTGAACTCAACTAGTGAAGGAACGTAGATCCAGGGAAAGTAAACATTGGACAGTATCTATATAACAATATCGTATTGAAAGTGTCCAATCTTTACTTTCCATGAGTGTACATAGCTGCAATGGGGTAGATTGTATAAATAATATATTCAGGATTTAGAAATTATATTGTGAAAGACTTCGTCAAACATATAATTAAAATCGGAGATCGGAATAATTTGTTCGTAATTAAATCGATATGATGATTGAACACTAATTTACTCGCGTCTTTTATATCAGACACGTGTTCCAGTACATGTACCCAACAAATAAAGATAATTGTAAATTATTCCGATTCTGTTAAACAAGATACACATATTTACATTTATTGCAGTTTAAAAACAATTTATTTCTAATACAGTGTTCACGTAGGCAAGATAAATCTAATGATAGGTTAAATTGATCAAATAATGTATTACTCTGTATCGACATATAATGATGTTATAAAACTTGGAATGCCGAAAACAGGCGTATGTATATCACTAATGCACATTATAATAAAATAATTTGAGGAGATAATAGCCCTAAGTAATTCGTGCAGGAACGGAAACAATGTCAGAGACAAACTAAGCATTTAACTGCCTGTCAAATTGGAAACATATATATGACTTCACCTAACCCACCAAGTTATTACGTATTCAGGAATTATTTATTTATCCACCAGAACATTGTCAGATTGGGTTTAACAAATCTACCGGAGAAGAAGCCATACTGTTCGGGAATTATCTGATTCTTAAACGATGAAAGTAGGTAATCATATACAAACAACCCTTTTTTCGATTGGATGGGAAAATGCCCTGTTACAAGCAACATATTAAAAAAAGCTATAAGTGCATGGACCAAGTTAACAGCACAATGACACAAGACAACTGACAGGATACTATTCGGACTACCACTCTTGTGCACATCAAGCTTTTACAGCCGGAAAAATGCTTCGGATTCAGAAATCTTAAATGACGGAACTACACTGCAATCACGAACAGAGTCGTTTCGTCAACTTCTCGTTAACGAAAACTGCACAAGTAAATAGAACAAAAGATGCCATTGATTCATCATCGTCGGCCTTTCTACCACCACAATTAACAATGTCGGAGGGTAAGACGTTTTAGACGTTTATTTTTTACACATGGCCAAAAACGCTTTGGATCCTCATCCTAATTTTTAGAAGTAACAGTAGCTACTATCTGTCGTATCATAACAGAAAATACGGAGATAGAACGACTTTCTCCGTCCTGCAGTTGGTAAAGTACTGAATGATGCAAAACAGCGTGATGATTTACCATATACATATAAGCTATTATAAATTATATTTATAATATAATTAATATAATTTATTTTCTTAATATACCTATTCTATAAATTGATGGAAATGCTAAACTTCAGTTTAATGTCAATGTTTTAATAAATATGCAAAAAATATCGAGTATACTGGCACTCCGTTTACACATACAAATAATAAATGATTGGCAACCTTAACAAAAAGTTTAAATATTTCAGAGTTTGAAGCATGAAATAATTGGTGGGTGATATTTGTCATAAGTACAATTTTACGGTAAGCATTGATATTGTTTATTAATATTTTGTGCGTTGTAATACATTATTTATAATCCAGTTTTTTGTATGAATTGTATAGTATAGTAATATAAAAGTTACTGTTAATAACACCTACAGTGGACATTTAATACAGGGATAGTGTAGATTTTTATTTCTTCTGGTTCTAATTTTATTCCAGAAGTTACATTATTGCTATGTTCACTTGCTAACATAAACATGGACTACCCTAAACAAATTATAATGTAGTTTTAATGTTAAATAAAAATTGTCTATAAAGTAGTTTATGCAAAACTGGACCAATCTCTGCGTTGCAATTTTTCCGACATAACTATCTAGAAACGAAGGACTACAAAACTTCCGCTACACGACGCCGACGCACCTCTGCCTCATCAACTCGTTTGTTTTTGTCAAATCTCATGCTCTGGAAACATACACGAATAGTATAAATTTCACCGCTAAGAAATCTGACCATCAATCTAGTTATTAAATAAACTTGGTGGTTTAACAACCACAGATTATTAGCTGTGAAAAAGTGAAGTAATTGGTACTTCATAATTTTAGGTAAACGGAAGGAATTATTACCCATCGATAATTGAATAGAATCTGAAAAATATTAGCAATCTTAGGAGAAGCTGACGTGTGAAGAGATAGTTGTGTTCGCTAGTACCGATACATATAGTTACCTCTTTTATAACATTTATGGGAACAACAGCACCTAATAGCCCCAATGTCCTGCTTTGGCCATGATTGATGTAATGTGCTTAAATGCCTATTGGAATCTTGGAATACAATATCAGGATCTGAAACAAGACATCCTTTCATTTAATAATAAGAAAATGTAAAAATCACTTAGACTCTTGTTTAATAACTTGGCATGCAATCTTTACCTTTTTATTTGAAGTCTATTGATGTTCATGATTAAAGATATGTCAATTATATATTTTGTCACTCCTGGCGAATAGATTTACATTAAGATATTGTGAGGATGGCATTAAATCTTTTCAAAATCAAAAATATCAGCATTCAACCTGTAAAATATCCTCGAAATTTGTTAAGAATATAAAACACAGAGAAACTCGTATATGCACCAATATCAACTTTTACGTTACGGAACAGAATTAAGAGATACTAAGACATATACCGATTGCTGAAGTAAAAGTTAATATCCAACAACTGTATTACACACACTAGCGCAGGCATATTTACATATACGTATATAAGTGGGGATAGATTCGTTGTCGCCTCTCGCTCAGTTAAGTCACAGTATGGCATCAATCTTCTCGCATAGATAAGTACTATCTTGGACAGATAAAATGTCCGGGTATACAGAGTGCATGCTGCGCTCCTGTTACAATATCGATTGTGCCGTCAAGCGAATATCGTACTTATGTAATATAATCAAGGTTGTTGTTTATATATTACACATTTGCGTTTAAAGTGACAGGTTAGAGAGTACAGAAGAAAAGGGCGTTTCTAATGACTGAATACGAATCGTATTTGCCTCTTGATATCTCTCTTCGCATATACTGTATGTTTACTGTATGAATGTTGATAATTATATAATAAACAATTATTTTAACATCCTACTATGTTACGCGCTGCATAGTAATTTATAGTACAAATGGAAATACGAACCCCTTTCGACAACAAAGGTCTTTAACTATAGTATGTTGTAATGTAGCTATTTATCTAAATACAATATACATATCAATAGACAAGGACGGTTAGATGCCTGTCTGACCCTCCTTTACGGATACGTTTGGCAGCATTTATAACAGTAAGTAAATTGCCACCGTCTACCTGTCGTTTCGAACACCAAAAATTTAATACAATACTTATATGGATACCCAGCTCGTGTATATTATGTAGGTACGACATTCGCTTGACGGTACACCAGAGATTGTATCAGGAGCGCAGCTTGCACTCCGTACACCCGGACATTCAGTCTGTCCAAGATAGTACATACATACATGTTTATGTGTGTCTATCTCAAGCTCAGTATCTACTTTTATTTGCGTCAATCTGTGTATTGATGGCTGTATTACGGCTCATGGTGGACATTTCAAACACCTCTTGTGATTTTTTTGTCCTGTTTCTCCTACATCGGTCGTTCTCAGGAGCACCACTAATTTTATGAAAAGAAAAAAATATATAACAACTAACTAAATTTCGGTATTAATAAATAAACTTCACAATAGAAGAATCAGCTGTACGACTAGTAAAAGCTGACTTGATAAAATTAACAACTTTGTTGGTCACTCAACTGCCGGCCTATTCTTTCTAAATTCTAATATTTATGTTTATGTCTCTTTATCTTGGTCTCGTGCAAATACCAATTAGCTGCTTTTCAATACACAATTCATACCAGCTAACAATTTCTCATAGATTTTGTACTTCCATATGCGTAAACTTGAAAAATCAGCAATACATATTTGTTTAAATGGACAATAAACAAACAAATGAACCGACTTTAAGGCTATAATGCACTAGCGACTAACCGCAATGCGGTGAATCGCATGTCTAGTTTTACATTGAAATAATACAAGTCAAACGCACTGCCTTGCGGCCAGCCGTCAAACGCTCCGGTTGGCTGGAGTATCCGGCCACCCGCGCCGTTTGACTATTCCGGCCAGCCGCATCCTCTCTACGCACTGTACGGCTGGCCGCAGGCCTCCGCGCGAGTCTCCAGTAAAGAGAGTATCATTTTTTTTTTAATTTTTACGAAGATGTTTCTCACGATAATATAAATTAATAACATATTATGATAAATAGCAACTTGTTAGAAACACCATTGCGGTTGACCGTAATACAACCGCAACGGTGCACCGCATTGTGGTTAGCCGCTAGTGTATTGTAAGCCTAACTGCATTTTGAACGCTAAATTTTGAAAAATTTTGATGTGTTACAACATTTCTTTTTCATTTTCAGTTACATATTTTTACGTAGTATTCAGATTCGCATAGTTTAATCGCTATTTAAATATAACCCTGTATACATATACGATATTGTAGTCACATGTCGGTTGTCATAAATGTGTAAAAGTGATGAAGCAATAATAAGGAATATTAGGAATGTTCACAAAAAAGTGGACTGCTCTTTTATTTTTTCTACGAGTTGCTATCAGTTTAACCATCCAGAACGAGATGTAAAACTATGTAGCGTACTATCGCTTTACAGCTTCTTTCCTAACCAATATAAAGCAATTCAAATAGCGCCCAGTTTACTTACTGCGAAAGTGTCAATTCCAAAGAGCATATTCTACACATATAGTGGAGCGGTAGCGTTTTCCTGAAAATAGAGAGTGTTCTAAGTTTCTGACACCGTTTGGCGAAAAACACTTTTAATACAGACTCTAACAAACTTCCGAACGCATTTGTATGAACAACATCCTTCGAAGTGTAACAAACACACTCGGGTATTATTCTTTTTGAAGTGTCCATGATATAAGTGTGTGTAATCGTGAATTATTCAAATTTCTAGACGTCAGGATCTGCATTTCAATTAGAAATGTAGCAACTGCATATAAATTTATTGTTGGTTGCTCAATACATACGTATGTATAATCGGCGACATAAAAAATGGGTACACTTAAATTACTCTATTGTAAAAAGTCCTTATTTTGACATCGGAAATTAATTTAATAATTAATTGTCATTGATTGTTATTTTGACATCTATTTAATTTCGTAATTCGATTTGAAAATGCCTCAACATTTAAGCACAGTTACTAAAGCTAGAGCGGTGACTATGTTGGAAAACGGGTGGTCAATACGACGAGTTGCCCAAGAGCTCAATGTGGGTAAAAATACTATATTGCAAATTAAGCAGAGATGGGTTAATGAAGCAAGATTAACAAGAAATGTTGGATCAGGAAGAACAAAGATGACTACTGCGGATAACGATGCAGCACTTATTAACTACCTCCGGGATAATCCCTTTTCTACCGCTGTAGCAGCAAAAGAAGAAACTGCATTTCCTGCATCGCATAGAACAGCTCTTCGGCGAATTAAAAACTCTAATTTAAGAAACTATTCTGCTGCTAGAAAAGAGTTTTTAACTCAAGTGCATCAACAACGACGTCTGGAGTTTGCAGAAGAATATGTAAATATGGATAATAATTTTTGGGAAAATGTCATCTTTTCAGATGAAAAGATTTTTCAATCCTGTCGAGTAAGATTATATAAACCACGCAACAGTAACAGGTATTCACAGGAATACGTTCAACAAATAAAAAGAAGTGGACGTTTCTCTGCAAATGTTTGGGCTTATATATTTACAGAACTATATTAGACAATGTAATGCTACCTTGTGTAACACAAATATTTGATGCAGATTTTATTTTCCAACAAGACAACAGCCTATTCATACTTCCCATGTTGTTACGGAATGGCTTGAAGAGAGCAGAGTGGGTGTATTACCTTGACCAGCAAACAGTGCGGATGAATCCTATTGAGAATGTATGTAATATGGCTAAAAAAAATTATAATGCCAACTTTAGACCTCAAAATTCAGAAGAGTTGTGGCAAGCGATCGAAAACTGTTGGGAAGAAATTACACCAGAATACACACAGAATTTAATTTATTCAATGCCACGACGTCTTCAGAGCATCATTGATGAAAACGGTAGTTTTACAAAATATTAGTTTTACTTATTTGATTTTTTATTAATTTATTTTATGAATCATGTTAAAAACGTAATACTTTTTCTAAAATGTAAAACTGACAAATTAAATGACAATTTGTTAGAATATGATGTTATTTCACTTGTTACTATAGAAGCAATACACGAATATACTGAAAGTACCACTAACAATAGTTAAATAATGCTAAATTCGCTATTAAGACTTGTCCCCATTTTTTATGTCGCCCATGGTACATATCGATCATCTAGGTGCGTTATTGAAATTAGTTGAGCTACTATAGTTGCCGAAGCGCCTTATGAATAGTTTGGCTGTTGGTTTATGTTCTTTCGTTGGATCTTTGCCGATACGTCATAAATTTCCGCCATTTTTTCGATACGAATCTAGTCGAATCAGACAAACCTGTCATTCTCTGTTTCTTTCTAAATTTCATATTAGTCAAGGAGAACTTATAATCGTGTGGCTTAAGTTATAATGGATAACGAATGACGTATCGGCAACGATCCAACGAAAGAACTTATATGTTCATACCATTATAAATTGTTTGCACTGCATTCTTTAGTATCTAGACGAATATAAACATACATTCAATCAGGTCCGTAATTTTCTAATATAAAAATTTCGTACGAATATTAATAAATTTATAATTTTTTAATTTCTTCGTTATTGTGGTATACAGGAATACCCCGTGTAGTACTGTTAGTTGGTCCGATGACAACACCGTACTATACGAATCCGCACTATACGCGTCGGTTGGTTGTCGGCCTCCTTCTTCAGGTGGTCCTCTTCTTCCAGCTCCACTTCTGCTTTGAAGTCCTTCTGGTGGTCCTCGGGGGTTGGTTTTTGGGATTCCTCAGAGTCTTCTTCCTGGATCTCCTTCGCTGTTGGATGCCTATAATCATAACAACAGAAAAAATAGGATTAGTGTTCGTGTGATTTAAATTGGATCACATCAATCGGAGAGTTTCCGTTGTGGTCCGGTGTTTGGTGCGCCCCATTGATTTTTGCGCGATCGCGCTACTCATCGCCGGGTTGCTGCTGAGAAGAGCCTTCTCGAAGAATCCTCGGTTAAGTTTCTTCAAGAACTCGTTCAGGTTTTCGACGTCTGCCGCTGTTAGGTGCCGAAGGACGGCCCGCGATGTCCTGTACTGGAGGCGAAACACTAAACGCAGGACGCGATTTTG